>CAUYRH010107489.1:0-34559 GCA_963574655.1 Perodicticus potto | reverse complement strand
GAGGAATGGTAGCTAAGGAACACTGAGATTCTTTATGAGCTGTATTTATTTATTTTGACTTTTGTAATCTTTCTTTATTTTTGTAATATTGGCAAATATCTGTAACTATACTAAAATCAGGGAAATGGACACTTCAAGTGTGTTCATGTATGCTATGTAAAATTTATCTTAATAAAACCATTACAAACAAAGAAACAAATGTAAGGGACAATAAAAGAAAAGAATACCTTGAGTTGATTATATCCTCACTCCAAGCTGAGCCAATGTCTGATGCTTAGTTCCTCCTCTTTGCAAAGGAAAGGATACTTTTACCATTCTGCAGGACAAAGCTCACCAGAGCAGAAAGGGCACAGACTGTCTTTGGGACAGGCGCACAGTTTGGCAGCTTCACTTTGTTCTAAAAACAGGCTTCTGCTCTGGGTTCACAGGCCCGCTAAAGCTGTTCATACATATGGATTGCCTTCCCAGGCTTTATGTCTCACCAGATAGGGAGCACTGGTGGCTTATAGACCCAGCCCCTCTGACACCCACTCAGGACAATTGTTGTCTTGGCTAAATTGTGACATAAAGGACAATCATCCCTGAAGTTGCCTCAGCAGGACCTAGACTGCCAGAAATGAGAAGACATTGATGGGTTGATGATGGGGTGCCCTGGTACATTGGAGACAACATGCTAGCTCCACCTGAGTGACAGCCTAAGAATTCTGGAATCCTGTGGTGTTAAAACTTCCAAAGGCGCCTATCTCACAAAGTGGCCTAAGTATTCTTTCCTTCAGTTGGTTAGGTTCAGGAAGGGACAAAACAGACATGTTTAATCCACATGTCTTAGATGTTCCAGCTGTGATTCTTGACAATGGTTCAGGGCTCTGTAAAGTTGGATTTTCTGGAGACACAGGACCTCGCCATGTCATCAAGTCTGTTGTGGGCCATCCTAAAATTAACATTCCTTCAGAAGGAGACAATAAGAAGTACTTTGTGGGCGAAGAAGCTCAGTACAAGTATGAGACGCTATATTTGCATTACCCCATTGAACGTGGACTGGTAACAGGATGGGATGACGTGGAGAAACTCTGGAAATACGTTTTTTGAGTGCCGCCTGGGAGTAAAATCCTGTGACCAACCTGTACTCATGACGGAGCCCTCCTTGAACCCAAGAGAGATTCGGGAAAAGCTTACTGAAATCATGTTTGAGAACTTTAATGTGCCTGCTCTCAACCTGTCCAACCATGCCGTGGTAGCTCTCTATGCCTCTGCCTGCATCACAGGCCTGGTGGTGGACAGTGGATATGGGGTCACCTACACTGTCCCCATCTTAGAGGGTTTCGCCCTGCCTCATGCAATCACCAAGCTCTATGTGGCAGGGAGGGACATCACAGAGCACCTCACCCAGATCCTCTTTCCTAGAGGGTGTACTTTTCCTCACACGCTCAACAAGGCCCTGGTGAATGACATTAAAGAGAAGCTCTGCTACATCTCCTTGGAGCCAGAGAAAGAGCTATGCAAGAGGCCTAAGGAAGTCTTTCGAGAATACAAACTTCCTGATGGGAATGTTATTCACATTGGGGACCAGTTGTTATACCAGGCACCAGAGGTTCTCTTTGCACCTGGCCAGCTAGGCATCCACAGTCCAGGACTCTCACAAATGGTCTCTAGCAGCATTATGAAATGTTCCACTGATGTCCAGAACCTTTTTGGAGGGATTGTACTGTGTGGGGGCACCACTCTCTTTCCTGGACTGGAGGAAAGGCTCAGGAAAGAACTAGATCAACAGGCTTCCAAAGTGGCCCCCATGAAGATCATGGCTTCTTGTGATAGATGTTTCTCTGCATGGATTGGTGCATCCATAGTGACCTCGGTGAGCATTTCAAGAAGATGTGTGTCACTTCTGCAGATTTCAAGGAGTTTTGGGTATCTGTGGTTGGGAGAAGATGCTTTTAAAGATCGCTGAGCACAGGGGATGACTCAGTGTCATTCTGCAGGAGTACCATTCAAAAGTTACAGGATCTCTTGGCCTTCAGCGTGATGTTCAATAAAAGGCTTTTGACATCGCAGGTTTCAGTTTATTTTTGGTAATAGTAAAATTTATGACTTGTGCTGTCAATATTTAAGTGATTGTACCCCTCTCTTCTCGTTCTATGGGCCTCTTAAGTTATTTTCTCCTTAATCAAGCTTGATTTGGGTAGGTTTCTCAGAATCAATGTGTTAAGTGGTTCTGTCTCCCAATGCCCAGGAGACAGAATCACCAATGCAAGTCAAAGAAGTGGAAAAAAATGAAGTAGAAATAGGAAATCTAGGCCATTCCTACAACTCAACAACACTTTCACTGGGTTAGCCTTTAGTCAGAACAATAATGTTCTTGCTCTGCTGTTATGTGATCAAAAACTAAATAGAATGGAAAAAAGAGTTGAGCACAAAATTAGCCAAAAATGTGGAAACAGTTTAAATGCCCACCAAACCAGGAATGGATTAACAAGCTCTCCTATATGTGTACCACGGAATACTATTCAGCCATTTAAAAAGATGGAGACTTTATAACCTTTGTAATAACCTGGATGAAGTAGAACACATTTTTCTTAGTAAAGCATCAAAAGAATAAAGAAACAGGAATTCTATGTACTCAATTCTAATATGAGGACAATTAATAACCTACTAGATGGTGGGGTGTGGGGGAAGAGGAGGTGTGACGGTGCGGTAGAGATAGGGAAACCAGCCAGTAATGGGGAGTGGATAGTCCAACGACACCCAGAGCATCCCCACTGTCTTACCCTGAATAAAAGACTATAGACCTGCCCCAGTCACATACAGGGACCTGACTGGTCTACATGTGGCCAAAGCGTGAGCATGAGCACCCGCAGCATGAGACTGATTACTGATTCGTTGCTTTGAACTTTCTCACCTTCCTTCTTTAATCTTAGGTTTAAGACATGATGAAGGTTGTAAAAAAATGTATCCAAAAGATAACTCAAACTAGACAAACTGTCACAATTGTTTTATTGGTTTACTCTTATTATGAACATACAGGAAAGCTTGAAGGTACTTGCATATAAAATAACACCCAATATCAGACTTGTGTGCCCCTCAGTGGGCCAGCTGTTTGCTACAATCCTGAACCCCCAGAGCAAACTGAATTTGCTCTGTGGTTTACTGATAACCCTAGAAAGACAATACCCAAGTTATAACAGAAGGAATACCAACAAGTATTAAAAAAAATAACAATTTTATAATATACGTAGACATGTCTTTTTTATTGTTAATAATAATTAGAAGTTCTCCATGTAGAAATACTATATATTTATGAAGAATTATTTCTATGTATTTCATGTTTTGTGTTGTCATGTTAACTTTAATTCTCTAATTGTAATGGTATACGATGGATATTTCTATATTGAACTTTAATCAAGAGATCTTGTTGACTCACTTTTAATTCTTTCTTATGTACAAAATTATGTTGCCAGGAAATTAAAAAAAAGGAGAAAACGTAAGGGAAAGGGTAGATAGCATAGAAGTAAAACCAAAATCACTTAAGTTGCAGCTTTAGGATCCATGTCATTACAAAACAATTCTAAATAAAAAGCAAGCAACTCTGAAATTATGAGTCTGTAGAGGAATGACAAATAATTTACAAATCCTTCATTTGTGTACACCTTTTCAGAGTTTGCTTCATCTTTGCTATGGCTTGAAAATTTGTCCCCCTCTAAAACTCTTGTTGAAATTTAACTTCCAACATGGTAGTACTGAGATGCAAGTCCTTTAAGAAGTAATTGGATTAATACATTTATGGATTAATAGATTATCATGGAAGTAGGAATGGTGGCTTTATAAAAAGAAGGAGAAGAAAGACCTAAGTTAGCACATTAAAATGCTCAGCCTCCTTGCCATGTGATACCCTGTGCCATCCTGGGGCTGTCCTCAGTAGAATCCCCACCAACAAGGAGTCCTTCTCTAGAGGAGGCTCCTTGATCTTGGATTTCTCATCCTTCAAGAGTGTGAAAAATATATTTCTTTTCTTTTACTTGCTTTCAGGTATTCTATTATAAATAAAAGAAAATTGACTAATACAATCTCTACACTCTCTATAACAAGAACATTGACCTAAATAATCTAAACTTTAGATGCTCTTTTTGAATCAATGAACTTCAGTGCTGAGTAGGATCCCATACTCACAAAAAAATACTCTACAGTAAAATTAAAAATCCACTTGGACTCTGCTACCATTTGAGAACATGATTGCAACACATAAGTACTGAAGGACAGAATGCATGTGGATCTGAAGGAGGAGGAAAATGGAAGAATGGTAGAATTTGTCAGCTCCCAGTTGTGTATCTGTTCTCTGATGTTTTTTCCCCACTGAGTTAGGTGACATTTGATTTAGTCTAGTAGTTAGGACTATAGATTTCCTATATTCAAATTTTCATTCCAGTACATTGCTTACTAGCTCTGTGGCCCTGAGTAAATTATTTAACTTCACAATCTCAGTTCCCTCATAGGTGGACAAATAGTATGTACATGAAGGTTGCAAAGAATAAATCCATATAAAGTACTTAATATACTACCCAACATACAGCAGATACTCAAAATAAAGATTATTATGAATTGGGCTGCAATAAATATTCTGGTATAAATATCTTTGTTGTATAGTGATTTGGGGGCCAAGTCATGGAAGCAGCCCAAGTGCCCATCGAGCCATGAATGGATTAACAAATTGTGGTATATGTATGCTATGTAATATTATGCAGCCTTTAAAAAGATGGAGAATTTACCTCTTTTATGTTTACATGGATGGAGCTGGAACATATTCTTCTTGGTAAAGTATCTAAAGAATGGAATAAAAAGTATCCAATTTACTCAATACTATTAAGAAAACAATTTATAATCACCCAAACTTTCATATGAAAGACAAAACACAATTATAGTCCAGGATGAAGGAGGGAAGAGGAGGTGGGGGAGAGGGGAGAATGTGGGAGGGTAATTGGTGGAACCTCACCTATGGTGTATATTGCAAGGGTACATGTCAAATCTATTATGAGTATAAATGTCTTAACACAATAATTAAGTAAATGAAGTGAAGGCTATGTTAACCAGATTGATGTAAGCATTCCAAATTATATATAAAATCAGCACATTGTACCAAATAAATTCATTGATGTATACAGTTATAATTTAATAAAAAACATAAATATTATTTATCAGTATTAGATATAGTCATGTGCCACATAATGATATTTCAGTCAGCGAGGGACTACACGTACAACAGGGGTCCCACAAGATTATAAAGGAGTGAAAAAATTCCTACCACCTGGTGATATTGTAGCCAATGTAAAGTTATAGCACAACACATTACTCTGGTGTCTGTAGTGATACTAATGCAAACAAATTTACTGCATTGCCAGTCATATAAATGTATAACAGGTATAATTATACACAGTAAATAATACTTGATAATGATAATAAATTATGATGTTACTGCTTTTTGTATTTATTATAATTTTATCATTATTTTACAGTATATTACAACTTATAAAAAATGTTAACTGTAGAAAAGCCTCAGGCAGGTCCTTCAGGAGGTATTCCTGAAGAAGGCATTGTTACCATAGGAGATGATGCCTCCTTGGATGTTATTGCCCCTGAAGACCTTCCAGTAAGAGAAGAGGTGGATATGGCTGATAATAATATTGATGATCCCGACCTTGTGTAGACCTACACTAAGATGTGGGTTTGTGTCTTAATTTGAAAAGAATTTAAAAGTTAAAATAAAAAAAAATTAAATCAGCAGCAACAGTAGCAGTAGCAGTGTACACAGCGGGCTGTAGTGGCTTTTTCCCCCTTTGATCCCATAGAAGCAGCAGCAGTAGCAGAAGTAGGGACACTCAGTCAAGAAGGTTACCTACCCTGTAGCAGATCATCAATAGCACTGAGGTCTTATAGCAGGAGTAGCAGATCAATAGCACTTGTGAGAGCTACCTAGCTTCCCTTCTCCCTAAATGGCCTAGCAATCGTGATGAAGAGGTAGCAGTGGCAGTGGCAGTGACAGTGGCACTGCTGGTCCCTGAGCAGCTATAGCCCTCTGGGGCTTGGCTCTCTGACTCTAGATTTCCATTTTATTAGGATGTAACAAGATGCCACTATGCTGGAGTGATATCAGATACAGTCACATAGGGAACCCAAGGTATCATCCCTGCCATTGGTAATGAATATACTTCATGGTATCAGTGGAAATCAAGTAAAGAGTTTAGATTTCCACCCTCATTAAACAGCAATGAAGTAGACACCCTCTCTTTACAGAGGTGGCGTCAGAAGAGACCTAGTGGAAGTCAGGAATATCGTCATTTTCCATTTTTAACAAGGACACACACATAGAACCATGTCAGTGGAAGTCATAGAAAGCTGGAATGCTCGCTTCTTCCCTTCAGTAATTAGAAGAACATTTTCTCATATGTCACCAGAAACCTAGTGGGGAAAATGGACTTCTGCTTCTGCACCTGACAGTAACAAGGTGGTATCCACTTGTCCCATGCCAGAGTGGAGTAACAAAAATTCAACAAAAGCAACTAAGCAAATTTTGCATAACATTGGGGTCTCAATACATAATACCTAAAGTATCCATATTTTAATAAAAAATTACTCATAATACCAAGAATCAGGAATATTGACATAAATTTAAAAAGAAAATTAATTGATGTCAACACTGAAATGACAGAAATATTAGAATCATCTGACAATAATTTCAAAACTGCTGTAATAAAAATTATTCAATGAATAATTTCAAATATGTATAAAACAGATAAAAATAGGAAGTCTTTGCAAAGGAATAGAAATTTGTAGATAAAATAAAAACATGAAGAATCAAGTGGAAATTTTAGATGTGGAAACTATGCAATGTCTAAAATAAAAGCCTCAGTGGATGAGCTTAACAGAAAAATAGAATGGACAAAGGAAAGAATGAGAGAATTCAAAGCTGAACAATATAAATCAATCTAAACAACAATGTTAAAGTAGACTGAAGAAAAAATGATCAGAGACTCAGGAACATATGAAGGATTCTAAAAAGACCAAACATTTCTGTTAGTCATGGTCCAATGAGGAGAGTAGAGGCTTTGAAAAGGGCTCAAAAATGGCTAAAAATTTGACAAATTTGGCTAGAGGGATAAACCTGTAGATTTAAGAGCTGAGCAACCAACAATCAGGATAATCACCCCCAGGAAAAAAATTCATGCCAAGATAGATCATATAAAACTTGTGAAAACAAAGCAAAGAAAACAACTGAAAAACAGCCATAGAAAAATGATATTTTACCTATACGAAATAAACAATTTAAATGACACCAGATTTCTCATCAGAAACAAATGATGCAACCAGTGCTACAATGCTGGAGAAAACTTCTAAATACGGATCAAAATTGTTCTCACAAAGTAATGAGAAAGTCTCTTGAATGTTATCGCAATCAGGTTGATGAAAATATCTTGGGGCAGTGCCTGTGGCTCAAAGGAGTAGGGCGCTGGCCCCATATGCTAGAGGTTGTGGGTTCAAACCCAGACCCGGCCAAAAACCACAAAAAAAAAAAAAAAAAAAAAAAAAAAGAAAATATCTCTGATTGTATCTGAAGCCCGTACACTGTACCCCATGATTGAATTATTGTACACAGCTATGATTCAATTAAAAAAAAAATAAAATAAAATAGGTTATTCTTACAAATTAAAAAAAAATCAATCTAATCCACCATATTAATAGGTTAAAGAATAATTAATCACATTATCACATCAATCAATGAAGAAAATGCATTAATTCAACAATATTCAATGCTTAGTAATAATGACAAAATTCTTGGAAAATAAGAATACAGGTGAAATACAGGATAACTTCCTCAACTTGATAAAGAGCAACTATGAAAAACCTATAGCTAACATAATACTTAATGGTGAATGATTAAACACTTTTCTCCTTACATGGAGACCAAGGGAAGTACATCTATTCTCATCACTTTTATTCAGCATAGTGCTAGATATCCAAGATGTGCAACCAGCCAAGTGATAGAAAGTCATGTAGATAAGAAAAGAAGAAATAGAACTTCCCTATTTTCAGATGTCAATCTTTTTTGCATAGAAAACCACAATGAATTTATTTTGAAAATATACCTAAAATTAATAAATGAGCTCAGTAAGGGTGTGGACTATAATAAAGTCAACATACAAAAAATATTTTTTCTATACTAGTGATAAACATGTGGATACCAAAATTAAAATACAGTATCATTTACAGTGGCTTAAAAATGAAAAATATATAGGCGTTAATGAAGAGAATATATGCAAGACTTATATTCTGAAAAATATGCAATGCTGATGAAAGAAATAAAAGAAGATGTAAATTCTTTTACACACACTTAGTTTATGGATTAGAAGACTCAACAGAATAGGGATGTTAATTTTCTCCTGATTGATAAACAGATTTTATGCAATTGTAATCAAAATTACATCAAGAATTATAGACACAGACAAGGAAATTCTAAAACTTATTTGAAAATTTAAAATAACGAGAATAGCTAAAAGAAATTTTTAAAAAAAACAAAGTAGGAAGAATCACAGTTTATTAACATTTGTGGGATGCAGCAAAAACAGTGCTTAGAGGGAAATCTATAGCATTGAATGCATATTTTAAAAAAAGATATCAAAACTCAATCACATGATCTTCCATATTAGGAAACTTGAAATGAAAGTGAAGAAGTAAGCAGAAGAAAGGAAACAATTAAAATCAGAGCAGAAATTCAAGATTCAAAATCAGTTAAGAAAATCAATGAATCCAAAACCTGTTTTTATAAAAAGCTTAATAAAATGTATGGTCCTCGATCCAATGTAGTCTCTTTATTTGTTATAGGTCTATTTTGTTTTCTATTATGTCTTTGTAGGAATTTTTCCATTTCATCTAGATGATCTAATTTGTTGGCATGTAGTTGTTCATAGTGTCCCCTCTTTAATTCTACATTTTTGTAATTTGAATCTCTTTTTCTTGGCCACTCTAAGTAAAGGTTTATTAATTTTCCTGATTTTTTCAAAGAAAAAAACTATTAGTTTCATTGCTTTCATCTTTTTTTCTATTCTCCATTTAATTAATTTCCAGTCTCATCCTTACATTTTCCTTCCTTTTGTTTGTTTTAGGTTTAGTTTTTTTTCTTCTTTTCCCAATGTCTTAAGTTGGAAGACTAAGTTACTGACTTGTTTCTTCTTCTGCTATGTTATCTCTCTAGCTCTGTTTTAGCTTTATCCCATAACATTTGGTAAGGTTTCTCTTCATTTCCATTTATCTCAAAGAATTTTCTAATATCCCATGTGAATTTCTCAAATTTATTTCAGTTGTTACTTTCAGTTATTAATTTTTAATTTTATTCCATTATTGTTGGGTAAAATACTTGTATGATTTAAAATCTTTTAATTTTATTGAGGCATGTGCACTTAAGAATTTGTAATCTGCTATTGGTTAGAATGTTGTAAAGATGTTTTTAAGTCTAATTGGTATAGAACATTCAAGTTTTTTCTTTTTTTATTGATTTCTTGCCTAGATGTTCTATTACTGAAAGTAAGGTGTTCAAGTCTTCAATTATTATTGTTGAATTATCTATTTCTCCCTTTAGTTCTGGAAGTTTTTGCTTCATCTACTTTGTGCTCTTGTTGTTTGCTGTGTATTTATTTAAATATACTGAACTTACAATTATTATTAAATGCTCCTTTTATCTCTAGTAACTTTTTTTGTTTTAAAGTCTTTTGCTCTGAAATTATTCTACTCCTTAATGATAGTTCTATAACATAACTTTTTTTCATACTTTTACTTTCAACCTATTTGTATCTTTGAGTCTAAAGTGTCCCCCATAGACAGCAGAGTTGGCTCGTGCTCTTTTTTTTTTTTTTTTAACTCAACTTGACAATATTTACCTTTTGGTTGGATTATTCAATGCAGTCACATTTAATGTTCTTATCAGTTTATTTCTAATTATGTCTGCCATGTTACTTTTGTTTTCTCTATGTCTCATGGGCTGTTTTCTGTCTGTATCTCTATTCCTTCTTACTGACTTCTTTTGCATTTAGTGAGAATTGTCTAATGTAACATTTAATTATTTAATGATTTTATTCACTGTATATTTTGTCTGTTTAATCTGATATCTAGTTCCTTTCAGAAGGAATGTCTGGGGTTTTTATTTGTTTGTTTTTCTGTAGAGATGGGGTCTATATTGCCCAGGCTGGTCTCAAACTCCTGGCCTCGAGTGATCCTCATCCTTCCAAAGTGTTAGGATTATAGATGTAAGCCTCCCCACCCAACCTGCCTTTTTCTTGTATATGAGTTGGTACCTTCCATTTTCTCTGCATGTCTTACTTTTGTTGTTGTTGTTGTTGAAACTGTATATTTTAGGTAATATATTGTAGCAACTCTGGATCCTGGTTTCCCCTCCCCTCTTTGAGGCTTATTTTTGTTGTTATTTTATTGTTTGTTTGTTTAGTGACTTCACTAGACCACTTTAATGAAGTCTAATTCCCCTGCAGAGTGAAGCCTTTGATTTTGTTTCTCAGAAGGTCCACACTGTCACTCTCCAATGACAGTGCTGTTAGGAGGGTTTTATTTGCATCTTTCATTTATCTCTATTAACCCGTTTACTTCAATTGGTATTAATACACAGCCATTAGGCTCTACTAATTCCTGGCTGGTAGATAATTATTTCCAACAGTTAAAAAAGATTTAGGAAAAAAAAGCCACAAAGTTCTAAAAATCAAAACTTTAACTTGCCACACACTGAGCACATTGAATCAACATGAATGAAGTGATGCATAAGCATTATGTTAGGTATTATAAGTAATCGGAGATGATTTGAAGTATGTGGGAGGTTGTGTACAGGATATATACAAATACTATACCATTTTATTGTAGGGACTTGAGCATCCTTGGATGTTGGTGTCTATGGGGGCGAAGTCCTAGAACTATCCCCAAGACATACCAAGTGATGAGTGTATTCTCCTTTCTTATTTTCAAACTTAAATAATTTTGGGGGGGATGTACTTTATTTAGCATTTCCTTGTTTAGAGAAGCGGGGTGGGGAAGCCTTCTTACATAAATTGAATACATTATCTTGATTCATTCTTTTCTTTTCTTTGCATTTCTTCACTTGGCTGTTATCTACCTGTTATTCAGATTTGTGTCTTCTAGGAAGCCTTACTTGAACTTCCAAGATGGGTTCAGTATCCCTCAATTGTACCCTCAGATCACTCTGTGCTTGTTCCCATCATGGCACTTGTTATACTGCATTTTCTCTTCACTAAAACGAGAGGTCCTTAAGCAAGTATAATTTATTCTACTATTCTGTATATCCCTAAAATCCAGCATGGTCCTCTCAAACAGTAGACTCTGAATATATATTTGTTCAATGAAGAAATTTTAAAATGTCAGCACATATTTCCCCTTATTCTTTCTTGTCTTTAAATCCAAAGTGTAAACAGTGCCCACAATTCAATGCTTAAAGATAATATAGAAAGAACAAACTTTATCCAAAAAAAACCTTACTAGAAATAATTTAATTTTTCTTACTGATCCATAATCACCATCTATATCAGTTTATTCTAATTATATTTTTGCTTACAAATGTAGTTATAAAATCTGAATAACAGACCCAGCTTTCAAAAATTTTCAACCAGCAAAAACAATGAACAAAAGTATATTTAACATAGATGCAAATTCCTTAAATTTACATAAAATTGTATAAGATGCAAAAGACATGGAATAATATCAGAGCATCTGAAAAAACCTAGTTATTTTGGTTGAATTCAACATAGAATCAATAATGAGATACGACTATCAAAGGTTAAAGTGATTTTTGGTTACATAATAAAATTTCAAATATCTAGTGCAAGCTGTGATGAAATACTGACTTCAGTTCAGGGTACTACATTTTAAGAGGGCCATGTAAAAAATATATGTATAAAAATGTAGTATGTCCAGCAGAGAAAGGCTAGAATATTGAAGCATTTTGATATGGAGTTAAGTGAGCAACAATTGAAGCAACTAATGTTTTAAAGTCTCCATTGTTCCTTTAAAAAGATAAATATATGTCTGTAATATTAGGCCCACTTACAATAAAAAATAGGCTCACTATTTTTTGCAAGTTTCAGCTTCCTGGAGTCATATTTGTAAAAATTTTCAGGTAATTACAAAATAAACAAGTAAACAAAAACCTTGTTATGCCGAGACTGGGAAAAACTATTAAAGACAGCCTACTAACCCTGTCAAGTAAATTCATCATGGGATTATTTTAATACAGCAACAATAAATCTGCCTCACAGTTGCAACTATAAAGATGTCTTAGTTTAGGTTGGTGGTTCCAGAACTTTTCTGCACATTGGAATAGCTTGGTTCCTATTGGGAGGGGCTAATGTAGCCACACACAAACCATTTTCCCCTCTTCCTCCTAAAATGAAGACACAAAGCATTTGGCTAGCTTTATCCCCCAGAAGCTCACTGATAGGCAACCTATGGAATGTGCCCACTTCCTACAGCCCCATATAAAAGTGGTTTCTAACTGACTCCCTCCTCACTCCCCTGCACAGAGACCATCTTTGCACTGCCCCTCCCTGTTCAATAAACCTGGCCTAAACATCCTTTGCATCCTTTTCTGTAGGTGCCACCATTTACACCTTTCAGTTCTTACCTCCAGATATTCTGATTTAATCGATATGGAATATAACCTGGACATCAGGAATTTTAAATTTATCCATAGGATTCCAATGTGCAAAATAAGTTGGGAACCACTGCTTTGTGTAATTATCATTTATCTTAATAATAATATCTATATTTACTGTGCATCTATTCTGGGCCAACAGTATACAGCAGCTCTTTGTGGTATGCTTAGTATTATAAAGTCCATTTTATAGATGTATCTCCCAACAACAATAATAATGATAAAAGCTGAAAATAATTTAGCACATACTAAGATGACTTTCCCAAGGTCACATCCCTAGTAAGTGTCAGATTCAGAATTTAATATAAAATAGTATATTTAATTTAACAATGCATTATGTATAATGCATTAAACACTAAATTAAGGTAGTAACAATACAGTAACCATGTTATTAAAAACTTGTCTGGAAACCATAACATGGTATATTGAGTAATATTTTAAATGCACCCAGGAGCGTGTTATTTATAACAACCTTGTAGTGAATATTCATTCATCTTCTACATTATTCTTCAGAATACAGCTTAGCAACAGTGATTCTTATAAAGAAACCTTCAAGATTTAATAGATAGTAAGTTCAGAATGATACAGTAAAAGTGGTGCAAACACCAAAACAACTAACGTGATCACTCTTAGGCTCTATTAATAAAAGTATGACATCAACACTAGGGGAGATGATTATCTGGGTTCTGCTGTGTTCAAAACATGTGAAAATATTATGTATAGTTTTTAAGCTTTCCCATTCTTTTTTATTATTATAAAGTATTGCAGGCTCATAATACCATATCTAGTACACTTAAGGATGGGTAGCATTCAAAACTTCATTTTTTTTAAAGGTTTAATAAGTTAATACAGGTCAGGTATGGTGGCTCACATCTATAATCCTAGCACTCTGGAAGGCTGAGGCAGGTGGATCGCTTGAGCTCACGGTTTCAAGACCAGCCTGAGACAGAGTGAGACCTCATCTCAAAAATATAGCCAGGCGTTGTGGCGGGCACCTGCAGTCCCAGCTACTTGGGAGGCCGAGGCAAAAGAATCACTTAAGTCCAAGAGTTTGAGGTTGCTGTGAGCTAAGACACCATGGCACTCTACCCAGAGTGACAAAGTGAGACTATGTTAAAAAAAAAAAAAAAAAAAAAAAAAAGCGAATACAGTGTCATGCACTGTATATTATATAGCACACCCAGTGGCATCTAGGACAATAACTCCAAACCAAATGCTAATATTTCTTAACTAAATATATATAATACAAGAGAATGGGAAAGATTAATGCTAATATTTCTTAACTAAATATATATATATATACACACATACAATGTATATGTATGTAAACTAAATATATATATATATATATATATATATATATATATATACATTGCAATAATAAAAACTGCATTTACACCTTTATATCAGTTCAGACTTTGCTGACAAAGTATTAGGTTATATCAGGTTTAATGGCCAAATGACATTTTAAAAGCTTTTATTTTTCAAAGTTATTTTTAATTTCTGAATAACATATAAGGCATTGCACAACTGCAGAATTATATATACCCAATATAATAAAGATTCAAACAATACAGAAGGGCATAAAAGAAAAAAAAAGTCATCCAACCACTAGTCCCAGGTTTAGCGCTGTAACTACTTTTAACTATAACTTCTTTTTGTGGGTTTCCTGTTGGTTATTGACATAACCCAAAATATTATGCTTATCCATATTTCTTGATTTATAAACTAAGATAATATTTTAGCTTTCTTTCAATATATAATTAGTTTAATCTACTTCCCACTTTCTTTCTATTTACCTACCTATGCCTATATATTGGGCATATATAGTTCTGCCACTACTACTATCCCTGCCCCCCACCCCCTTAAAAAATACTTGTTAGTCACATTTTTATTTTTAGTTATAACTATGCATAATATACTTGAATTTCTTTTATCAACCTTTTCATTTTGGATGATATCTTCACCTTCCTCTTTATAGATAATGAAATATCAAGTCTTGTGCTTTTAACAGGAGATGATCACAGTATGGTAAAGAGACATAAAATAATGTCATGTGAGAAACAAAGAGCCTCTAGAAAAGAAACTTAATAAAAAATAAAAGTTATCTTCAAATAGTTAAAGGGCTGTCATGAAGATGATAGAACAGAGTGTTTTGTGTATCCTCAAGAGAGCAGGACTTTGAATAATAGATGGAATGTACAGAATAGATTTTGAATCAATGCAAGCAGAATTTTACAAGGATAAGCAAAGACAATACAAAGAAAGTATAGATAGCTTCAAGAAGTAATAAGTTACCTATCCCTAATAGCGTTTAAGGGGGAGCTTGATAATCCCTTAGCAGGAAAGTTATAGAGGAATTCAAATATCAATTGGGTAGCATGAACTAGAGGACATTCAAGATTCTTTCCCACTCTGAAAGTCTTTAATATAGTGATTGTTTGGTATTGAGGCCCTTTTACAGTTAAAAAAAAAATCGATATTCCCTGACATTAGTCTCAATAGTACTATGACTAAAATGATATATCTAGTTTTTCAGTAAGTTAAGGATCTGCTGTTTAATGAATCAGAGCCCTATTAAGAATTCTGAGTTTTTCTCTCAGGAAATCTCACAAGATTCTTGTCCCTCAGTACAACTCATTTGTTGAGCACAGAAAAGAAATTTTAAAAATGTGTGACTAAGTATTACTCTTATAAGCTATAGTTAGGAAAACAAAAATTAGAGAACAGGGAAAGAGAAAAGAAAGTAGAATCAAATTTAGAGAGAGTGATTATGTCTGCAGGTGAGAGGCCTGGATATGGGGGGACAGGAGAAAAGATTGGTAAGATTTCATGAGCATCAAAGGAATTTTTATTTCTTCAATCTTTTTCCTATTGATAAAAAATGGTTCCAAATTTAAACATTAGGTCAATTTATTCTTTTGTACATTTGGTGAGAGGACACCTATTCACAGGAGCTATACTGCTACAGGTAAATGTGCCAGAGAATCTCCCTTACATATTCACCCTTGAAAACTGCAGAGGTAAATGGAGATATCTCAGGAATATTTATTAATCAAGGGCAATTTAAAAGTGGAAAAGACTTTAAAAAATGTTTTCCTACCTCTTTCATTAATCAACTCTTTACTTCCTAATTTCATTTCTTTATATGTTCACTTAAAAGCTTTAAACAAAGTCTACATAAGTTTCAAATCTCAAAGAATTATCAAAGGGCATCTGCCCTATTATGATTTATTTTGCAGCCATGTCTATGGTAAAGTTCAAGAGTAAGTATTCTTTTGCTATTCTTACCTCATCTCTTCAGCATTTGCTGTTATGGAATCACAGGAAGTAATGCCTCCCACTGAATGACTAGCTTCCCATGTGGTGCAGTTGTCCAAATCCTCCTGAATTTGTCATGAATATAAATGTATACACAATCTCAAATGCATGAGTGAAAATTAAATGTATACAGAAAGACATTTTTTAAAGTATTTGAATACTTCCAATAAAATTGTATATATTTCAGCAAAGCAGCAAAAACTGCAAAAGTGATTCTTCTAAATGTTTTGTATTTTCTCAAGGAACCAGCATTTTTCAAATACTGACAAAAATTCAGTTCCCCAACACTATAGCTTCTCTCTCTCGTTCTCTCTGTCTTGTTCATATTCAGAAATATTTCTCTACCCACACACAGATTTTGAGCCAAGGAGCAAAAATAGAAAACATCCATTTATTTCTGGGTGCAGAGGTAATCATAAATTGGTTGAAGTAGGCATACAGAATATATCTAAGTTGAGAAAAATAAGGACTGAGAGAATGGAGTGGTGGATAATCATAAATTCATAAAGAAGATGAGATGAAGAATCTTAATCATCAAGTTCTGTAATACAAAACTAGAGCAGAGACACATAAACATAAATAAGAAATTTGAAGTCACTAAGACTGTAATCAAGGAAAGGGATCTTTTATCATTAAGCAATGAGAGTATAAATTAATAGAATTTCCTATTCTAAGAGTTGTATCATCCCAAATTTCAAAACTTATTTCAGTTATGCCATGGATAAGAGTCACAATGATGCATAAGCCACTCATATACTAAATAAGTCAACTTTTTATGGAACACAATTGTCTTAGTCCATTTGGTGCTGTATAACAGAATGCTTAAGACTGGATAATTTATGAAAAATAGAAACTTATTTCTTACAGTTGTGAAGAATGAAAGTTCAAGATCAAACTGTTGGCTGATTTTGTGTCTGGTAAGGGCCTAGTCTCTGCTTCTAATATGGTACTTTGAAAGCTGTATCCTCTGGAGGGGAAGAACATGACAGAAGAGCAGAAGAAATAAGAAAGTGAGAGATGGTCAAATTCACCCTTTTATATTAGCATCAATTCTACCCATTATGATGGAGCCTTCATGGCTTAATCACCCCATCCCTTAATACTATCACAATGGCAATTCAATTTCAATGGAGTTTTGAAGGGGGCAAACATTTAAACCGTGTCAATAATCACAGCTCAATTTACAATAGCCAAAATGTGGAAACAGTCTAAATGCCCACAAACCCAGGAATGGATTAACCAGCTGTGGTATATGTATACTATGGAATACTATTCAGTCACTAAAAAAGATGGAGACTTTATATCTTTTGTCTTAACCTAGATGGAGGTGGAACACATTATTCTTAGTAAAGCATCACATAAATGGAGAAGCAAGAATCCAATGTACTCTATTCTAATATGAAAGCATCTTATCAGCCAAAATACCGGTGGTACAGAAATGCCCTCATGGGGAGGGGGAGGAGAGAGCGGGTCGGAGGTCACAGAGTATGACACACCTCTTGGGAGTGGGACACAATTATAAGAGGGACTTTATCTGACAAATGCAATCAGGGTAAACTAATTCTTTGTACCCTTGATGAATCCCAAACAATAGAAAAATGGAAAAAAAAAAAGACTTACCCTTCCAGGAGACCAATATCCAGAATATACAAGGCACTCAAACTCAACAACAACAAAAACACATTAAAATGTGGGCAAACGATGTGGATAGACATTTCTCAAAAGATGACATACAAGTACATATGTGAAAAGATGCTTAACATTACTAATCATCATAGAAATACAAATGAAGACCCAGTGAGACATCATCATTCTCCAGTCAGAATGGCTATTATTAAAAAGATAAGGTCAGGTGAGTATCTCACAGCTGTAATCCTAGCACTTTAGGAAGTCAGTGAGTGAGTATCACTTGAGACCAAGAGTTCAAGACTGGACGGCGCAAGAGTGAGACCCTGTCTCTACAGAGTAGTAGTAATAATAATAATAGTTATTATTAATAACTAATAATAATAGTTATGATTATTATTAATTTTTGTTATTAGCAGTTAAGCCTGGTGGTGCCAACCTGTAGTCACAGCCACTTGAGAGGCTAAGGCAGAATGATCATTTGAGTCCAGCAGTATGAGGTTGCAGTGAGCTATGAAGACATCACTGTACTCTAGCCTGGGCAACATAATGAGACCTTGTCTCAAAACAAAAAAAAAGACAAAAGAAATATTGGCAAGGATGCAGAGAAAGGGGAATGCTCATACATTGTTAATGAGAACGTAAATTAGTATAGCCACTATAGAGAACAGTATGGAAAGTTCTCAAAGAACTCAAAATAGAACTACCTTACTATTTAGAAATCAAATTTCCTCTCCAAATTCTGTTTTGCATATGATCCCACTACTGGGGTGTATACCCAAAGAAAAAGAAATCAATATATAAAAAAAAAACCTGTACTTGTATGTTTATTACAGCACAATTCATAAATTGCAAAATTATGGAATGAACCTAAGTATTTAATTGGATGAATGGTTCAAGAAAATATGGTATACGTGGTCAGACAATAAAGTCCATAAACTCATTCTAGAAAAAGTGATGCATACTTCATTGCTGAATATCACTATGGTCACTTTTGAAGTACTCTGCTTGGGAAGTTATGCACTGATGTCAGAATCTAGTCCAGCCTTCAAAGCACTATTTCTAGGATGAGTTCGTGAACTTTATTGTCATACCTCATATGATGACAGCTCTAATGGCCATTCCAGAAAAAAGGGTGCAAAATTGGTTTGAAAGGTAGACTAGGTGCTGTCATTGGTGCCTTACTTTGAAGGTGACCATAGTGATATTTAGCAAATAGGTATATAGCATTCATAGCATTCTTTCTAGAATGAGTTCACAAAATCAATTGTCTGACCTTATATATACACAATGGAGTACTACATTGACTATACAAAGAATGAAAGCATGTCTATTGCAGCAACATGGACTTAACTAGAGGACATTATCTTAAGTGAAACAAATATCTCATGTTCTCACATAGAAAGTGTAATGATAGACAATGAAGAACCCAGAGGGTTTGGGAGGGGAAGAGGATGGATGATGGAAAATTACTTAGTGGGTATGATGTGTGCTATTAGAATGATGGATACCTTAAAAGCCCTCACTTGACCACTGCACAATCTGTGCATGTGATAAAATTGTACGTGTACCTCATAAATTTATACAAACAAAAATAAAGCATTTTAAAAGTTAAGAAAAAAAATCCAATGTACTCAGCCCTACCATGAAATCAATATATAAGCACCCACACTTTCATATAAAAGCTATAACCCAACTACAGCCCAAGATGAAGGGGAAAGAAAAGGGGAAGGGGAGGGAGGGGGAGAATGGGTGGAGGGAGGGTAATTGGTGGGACCACACCTATGATGCATTTTACAAGGGTACCTTTCAAATTTACTAAGTGTAGAGTATAAATGTCTTAACACAATAATTAAGAAAGGACGGTGAAGGCTATGTAAACCAGCTTGATGAAAGTATTTCAAACTGCATATAAAAACAACACATTGTACTCCATAAATGCATTAATGTACACAGCTATAATTTAATTTTAAAAAGGCCAAAAAAAAAATGCTTGCCCTAAAGATATTTCTAAAATTTTGTGCGTTTTTCCCACTCATTACAATCTATTTATGAACTGAAATCATAAAATTATTTGAAGATATGTATTTGTTAATATTAGCAAATTTTAGACAATTATATATATACTCCTGTCTTGGAATGCTCTGTGTCACATAAATATTCCCAAATCCTCTGTGCAGGATGTGGTAAAAGAATTGAGATAGTCAATTATCCTGTTACTAGGAGGATAAAATAACTCCACAGTTAGGAGAAACTGAGAGAAGGACCCATGTGATGTCTCTATATTATTTTTGTGAATTTCTATAAATCTTTAATTATTTTTAAATTAAAAGTTTAAAAGAAATAATCCTCTAGTGAGAAAACATTTGAGCAAACATGAAGAAATTAATAGGAGTTAGGAAACAGGAAACAAGAAGAATCCTGGTCTAAAGGATGACAGAATTTATGAATCATCCATGTTGGGACTGTTTTCAATCTTCATATATGATCCAGAGAAGGAATGGTCTAATAGGAATTTTTATCTAATTTTTACTTTAAGAAGTAAACAAGTATCAACAAGTACTGATCATCACAGAAATATTTATAGAAATTTCTATTTAAATCTCTGCCTCTGGCTCGGCGCCTGTGGCTCAACGGGCTAAGGTGCCAGCCACGTACACCTGAGCTGGCGGGTTCGAATCCAGCCAGGGCCTGCCAAAATAACAATGGTGGCTGCAACCTAAAAATGGCCGGGCATTGTGGCAGGCGCCTGTAATCCCAGCTACTTGGGAGGCAGAGTCAGGAGACTCGTTTGAGCCCAGGAATTAGAGGTTGCTGTGAGCTGTGATGCCACGGCACTCTATCCAGGGTGACAACTTGAGGCTCTGTCTCAAAAAAAAAATAAAAATAAAAATAAAAATAAATCTCTGCCTCTGGGCAGCACCTGTGGCTCAAGGAGTAGGGCACCGGCCCTATATACTGGAGGTGGTGAGTTCAAACATCAGTATTTCATCTCTCTTTACCCGTAACCAAACCCAACTAAGCAATTACTGTGTTCTTATGTACAATGATGCTGTATCCTTTCTAAATAGCTGAGGTATGTGAACAGAGGAACTTCCATGCCAACAACTACCCTTAGGTAGAATTAACCCTGGAGGGCTTCCCCAAATTCTTCTATATTTCATATGATCCCCCTAGGTTCACCTAGATCTTCCCTGAGAAATAAGTAGATTATCTTCTCCCATAAAAGATGACACCAGAATATAAAATTATTTTTCCCAAGATAGCAGGTTCTGCATGGCTAAATCCAGTAAGATAAACAGAATGCTTCCCCTGTACTCATTGTGGCTTCTTTCTGAATGCCAGCTCTTTGTACCCATGCTACTGCTGATTTCTGCAAAGACAAATGCTTTACTTGTATGTAGGCTGGAATGACATGTCTGTAGAAACTCCCTCAACATAGGATTTATCATTAGATCACTATTATAGTGAATACTTCCAATAGGTGTTGAGTACTAATTTTTATTAGTTAATGAAGATAATAAATGCCAGAGCAAAGAGCGTGGGGTTAGAGAGATAAGAATAGAGGAGAAACAAAGCCTTCACTGTGTTGTCCTAGGCCATATTAGGATTCAGATTGCCTAGAGATAAAAGGTTCTCTCCAGGTACCAATGAGTCAGTTGACAGACAAGCTGGCAATCACTCCCACAGACTCTTTGAGACTGTCTTTAAATAAAATATTCCTTAAACCCCATACCTTTTCTCTCATGTCAATTGCAGTGAGATAAATGTTACATTAGATCCCATCACATACTTTCTTTCTCTTTTTTTTTCATCACATACTTTCAATTAAAGAAGCTTTTGAGCATGGTAGTATAATTTGAATGCAGGCGTTTCATTTTTTTGAAGCTGGGAAAATGATAAAGCTTGCTTCTTTGGTACCTAATGAACAGCCTGAGTCATTAACCAGGTGAATAAAGAGAGTATTAATGGGCCCCCTCCCCTCTATCCTTTTAAATTTGGATTTGCTTTATTGCAGGGAGAAATTCTGCCATTGCCAGCATATTTCCCATCCCTCCTTCCTGAGTCACCAACAGACAAGGAAAAAGTTTGTCAAGTCATAAATTTCTATACAATTAGTTAGTCCCATATCTGACTTTGGGTATTTGCGTCATCAAAAGAAGGTGACAAAAAGGTCACTAAAGTAAAAAAAGAAAATTAGATTCAGAAAAGGAGCCAAGGGCAGAGAAAATTCAGTGATGAACAAAGTTCCTTTAGGGCTCAGATAGCATGAGGCTTTCAGGGTATATGGCTTGAAAGGTCAAGAAGGAATCATAAATTTATCAAAATTTCTGAAGGCCAAAATAATAGAAGATTGCCTTTCATGGATGCAGCAGGCAAATCCTAACATATGAGATTTTATCAGTCACTGGAGAAAGCCTGCTGTTCCCAACATCTTAACTATTCATCAGGCAACACTCTTTTTTCCTTACCGTGAAAAGAGCAAATGTGGGGAGCTGTGGGTAAAGCAACCCATTAGCTTGAATTCTTTCAAAGGTGACCATGTTGCCTATTTCATTTTAAACTACATATCTTCCTAAAAAGAAAGTAATAGTGCCTGTAGGTAGGAGGAAGATAGAGAAATCACTAAAGTATGTCTACGAAGAGACAAAAGGTAAGAATACTTGCGGTTGTGGCTTAAACAAGTTCAACAGAGTTCAGTCTTCTATGCAGAATCTCTGGCCTTTCTGTATTGCACACTATTAAGAAGGACTAGGCACCTATATACATGTGGACATCCAGGTTGAGAAAACCTTTCCTGTGCCATTCATATCAAAGTCTCAGAAATTACCCAAGAATTGAGATAGTCAATTCTCAATTGACTATAAAGTCCCATCATCAAGTCAAGTCCCACCATCTTGCCATAGCTCAAAACTGGAAGATGTGGAAACAGTCCTCATATCTACCTGCGAGCCTATTAATAGCAAAACGACATCCATTAAAATGTACATTTAAGCACAAAATTTCTTCAAGTATCTTCACAGCATTTTCGGTCTAAGTACTTTTAAGGACTCCAGTATGCCTAAGGTCAGGCAGTAGGAAAGTAATGTCAAGTGGTATACAGAACCAGCTATGTAATTTGTGGGTCTCAATATAAAATAAAAATGTGAGTCCCTTATTAAAAAATTTATTAAGAACTTCAAGACAGTGACAGCAGAGCATTAAGCCAATAATGGAACTCTTTTAGCACAAAGCCCTATTTGATAGTAAAGGACTCACCCATGAAGTGGGTTCTGGTGGAAGATATGGATTTTAAAAGAGATGTGTCAGAACAATCAATATGTCAGGTCTGTATTATTTCTTAGGTTATCTATTTGCAACAAATTACAGTGTAGAAAGGCCAAGAGAAGGAGCAAGCTATGATGAAAAAAGAACACTGTGTTACTGTCAAGATTGCTGGATTTTACATTTTTATTGTTGCTCTTAGTTCTTTATATGGGATTATTCTGAGAGAAGTGAGAAGATTTTTTTAAGAAAAAGTCAGTTTGAAGTCAGATACATGGCCCATAACCCCTCCAGATAGAAGGGGGGAAAAGCTTCATTTTTGTGTATCTTTAGGCTTAATCACTATACTGCATTAGTAATCCTAGGTTCAACTACAGTTAAATTGTGCAATGCTGAAATGATTTATGGTCTTCCTGCAGCACACTGAATAATTCATACTATTGTTTCTGTTAAGGAAAAAAATTGCCTTAAGATAACTGAGTCTGCTATTAGTTCCTGTGAACTCTTTGTAGAAACAGTAAGGCCCTGGGTCATCTTTCTGAGAAGAAGCCCCCTAGTTCCAGATAGAGTTCCATGAAACCTGGAAACATGAAGCACACTGTTTCTGCCATAAAGACACTGGATGCTATGTTATACATGAAAAAAGATATGTTGCTTTAGTGGTCAAGATTACAGATATGATTCTAGTTATGTCCATTTTTTTTTTTTACATAATCATAGAATATTGAATACAAACCTGGTTTCAAACTGATCCTTGACCTTGGTAAGTTAACACTGATCACAGTAAAATTTAAGTCAGAGAAGGCAAATGCCTCAGTACAAATTTGTTGCACTATATCTCCAACCCATACTTCTTTCCTGATGTTTAGACTCATATATGCACCTGTCTATAGAACATTTCCATCTGGATTTTCCCACAGAAATCTCAAACTCGACATATCCAGTATTATAATTTTCTCCATTCCAATTCTTAATTCCCTGAGTTAGCATTTAACATATTTATCTTGTTTCCATCCAGCTACACAAGTCCTTAGATTCTTTCTTCTCTTATCACCAGTCTCTCAGGACTGAGGTGAGACAAGTACGGCAATTTAACTATTAGGGAACAAAGTAAGTTATTACTTAAAGAGATATCACTGTTGAACCAGATGAGTAATTTTAGAATAGATCGTCAACCCATGTGGTGTTGGTAGATGAACAGGGGAAGTATAACAGACGTACAGAGTCAAATGGAGGTTAAAAAAAAAGTGGCAATAAAAGAAATAAGGAGTATCATCAAAAAGAGAACTGAGTTCACATTTCAAGATTATTGATTGGCTGTGTAAACATAAGTTAATTTCTCCCTTAATTTGTTCATAAAATAAAACAGTTGTCATCAAGCTTGGGGGGGTAAAGGCCTAAATATTTCAGGCTTTGAAAGTTGTATTGTCTCTGTGGCAGCTACTCAATTCTGTGATTATAACATGATAGTACCTATAGATAAGAAGAAATATGTGGGTAGCTGTGTTCTAGTAAAACTTTATTTGCAAAAACAGACAACAGGCCATTTTTGATTCACTGACTGAGTGATACCTAGAATAGCCTATCATATGATAAAAAATTAACCCCCTAATCTTAAATTACAAACATAATAAATGTCTACTTATTGTTCACATCACATTAAGGTGGATGAGAATACTTTCCTCCATATTGTAGCTAATATGGTCTGGAAAACATGGCCTGTAAAATGACATAGAAATGAAGGAAAGTATTGAAGGGTCTCATCAAGTCAGAAAGTAGCTTAAATATTTTCTGCCCACATCACATTGGCAAAAACACAGTTTTATGTCTTTAATCTACTATACATGAGGCTAGAAAAATGTAGAACTGTAGCCAGGTGTTATAGGTCATGCTTGTAGTCCTAGATCTATGGGAGGCTGAAGCAAAAGTATCATTTGAGCTCAGGAGTTGAAGACCAGCCCGAGCAAGAGTAAGACCCATCTCTACTAAAATTAGAAAAATTAGACAGGCATTATGGCAAATGCCTGGAGTCCCAGCTACTTGAGAGGCTGAGGCAGGAGGATTGTTTGAGCTCAGGAGTTTGAGGTTCCCATGAGTGATGCCATGGCAATCTAGCCTGGGCAAGAGAGTGAGACTCTATCTATAAAAAAGAAAGAGAGAGTAAGAGAGAGAGAAGAGAAAAATGGAGAATTATGCATGAATATTTGCTGAGCGACTCACAGTTGTTGTTGTATGAGGTGACAATAATTGCTGTCTAATATAGTTGCAAGGATTAAATGTGTATAAAGCCTTTATCATAGTACCTGACACATAAACAGCACTCAATACCTGATTAGTCACTCCCAACACCTTCTCGTGGATCATTTCACTCTTTGGCATGCCATAAAATGCCCTTCACACTTACAAAGAGCTACTTACTGAATTGACACTTCTGTGCCTTTTCATATTCTATTTCCTCAACTCTTCCCTTATTTTCATATATAGCAAACTACTGCCTATTCACTCATCTTTCATACTCTTCTTCAAATGTAGTGTTTCTTTCCTTTAACTTTCCCAGGCAGAGTGCTTTGGGACCATGTTCTTGCACCATCACACTTAGCACATACCATGAGTAATATAATTGTCTTGTTATAATATCATTAATTATGTACATATACCTCTTCCATTAGACTGTGAACTCCATGAGGACAGAGCAATAATATTCATGTCTATACTCAGCATTTATTATAGACTCTTTAATAACTGACAATAAATAAGTCCTCGTTAAACTCAACTGGTCAATCTTAATGGTGGGCATTTCAGGTCCTAGACAACCTGAACTTGTAGTGGGAGAGGGGTGAAACAGATGCAGACCTTTTATAGCTTATGTCAGCTATAGCCACAAGTTCCTTACTGCTAGCTCTTACAGCATGAGGCCTGGAAAACACTTAATAAAAGTTTACTAAAACTTGTATGAAAGAGAAAAGTAGGAAAGATGGTTACTTTTCACTTTTTCACTACTTGACTCCCAATCCTTTTCATTACTCATGGAATCTAGTTCATTGAGGGAAAGAGTCAACCAAATTCAGGCAAAGTGATATGTGTGAATAGAGTATTCCCCGGGGCATATTCATTGTCATCCCAGAGTGGGCCCATCAAGAATACTTGAGAAGTCCCTGGAGCCAGCCATCTGCAGCCAGGCATTCATGACCCTGACACTTGAGGCTTTTCACTGATGAGTGCTAAGCATTTATATTTACAGTGACTCTCAGAGTAACATCAGCACCATCTATTCTGGTACAACTCTCACTGTCAGTGAAAATCAAAAAGATACTAATAAAAAAAAGTCAGACTTTAGTTTCTTAGCTTTTTATAATAATGTCCTTTTTTTGGTCTTCATTGTATTCAGTGCTTCTCTAGCCTCATCATATGATGGTAGGAAAGGTCTGAAAAGGGACAAAATGTTATATGATTTCTCTTTTTGAATTTAACCCTTTTGGGAATTAAAACCTACATTCCTGCCCTAGGTCAGTAATCAAAGGGGAAGGAAAATATTCTTTGCTATTTGTTTTCTAGTATCTTATACCAGAGGAGATGACTCCAGAGAATTGTATACAAGTCACCAAACTCTCTTCACTGATGATAAGGTCGAAAAAACCACCAACTACAATTAAACAATAACCCAAAGCCACAACATATGACACTGGTCACAGAAACTGGAACCCAACCTCTGAAAACACTCCTTTAAAAAGCCCCATATTTCTGCTTAAAGGTGGAATTGCAGTTTTTCCAGATGCTAGTCTGACACCATCCTCATTTGTGTAGAAATTAATAAACTTTTTCCTTTTCCTTAAACCTTTTATCCTCATTCTCACTGATTTGGCCTCTGGGACAAGTACTGAACGTGTTCAGTAACAATTATTATTAAAATAACAATAGTATTCATAGCTGTCATTTATTGAGCATACTCAATGAGTTTATATAATGGACTTTATATAAACTCCATTAAGCACCTTGGAATTTTAAAAATAGATCTCCTGGGCGGCGTCTGTGGCTCAATGAGTAGGGAACTGGCCCCATATACCGAGGGTGGTGGGTTTGAACTTGGCCCCGGCCAAACTGCAACAACAACAACAACAACAAAATTGATCTCCTAATGTGGAGAATCTTGATTCAGCCTATTGCTCTATTTGGATACCAGGGAAAACTACCCCTCATTCAAACACTGAATATGGTTATTTTTGGTCTCTACCCCCATTTTCTGAGCCTGCATAATCTCAAATCTTGACCTTGAGATTGCAAGGAAGTAGTATATAGTACAATGATTAAGAAGAATGTCTTAGAATTTCAACTTTTTGTGTTCAAATCTTATCCCTGGCACTTAATAATGTATGGCCTTGAATCAGTTTCTTAATTACTCTAACCCTGTTTCATTATGCATAAAATGGAACTAATGATAGTACCTATTTCTGGGAGTCATTGAAAAGATTAAACAAAATAGTGCTTGTGAAGAATTTAGCAAACTACCAGATACATAAGAATTCAATTAATATAATCTGTTATTAATTTGACAATATAGATAAAATTAGCTAGATGATTTCTTAGGGGAGTGGGACAATATCCCACCCTGAAAGTAAATAACGTGATACTGGTTACCCTCTTATCCTAGGAAGAACATCAGCATATTTGGTGGGAAGAACCATGAAGGGAAAAGAGAAGAACACTGAGAGATATGGGTTAAGGATTCCTAATCTGAATATCCAAAATCCAAAATGCTCTAAAATCTAAAATTTTTGAATGACAACATGATGTCACAAGTGGAAAATTACATAAGTACCTAACATAAACTTTGTGTCATGCACAAAATCTTTAAAAATGTTGTATAAATTACCTTCAGGTGATGTGTATAAGGTATATATGGAAACAAAATGAATTTCATGTTTAGTCTTGGGTCTCATCACCAAGATATGTTTTTATGTATATGTAAGTATTCCATAATTTAAAAGAAATTGAAAATCTAAAATATTTTTGGTCTCAAGCATTTTGGATAAATGATACTCAATCTGTAGCATGATGTTAAGCAATAACATTTGGCTGAATAATTTTTGAGACATTTGCTAAGTGATATCTGAATGGGACCCAGAGATAATATAGGAGTGGAGAGATTGATTGTGTATTGCCTTTAGTCCAGACTAGATAAGAACATATGGTTCACAGGTTCTCCTCAAGATAAGGTTCAATTCATCAGCATAGAGGGAGGCAGAAGCAAAGGTAAAAGTTCTGATTAGGAGAAGTGTAGATATGGCACATCTCCTGGTTGAGAGACACAACTATAACAGGTACCTGACCTAACAAACACAAACATTGTAACCTAATCATTTGTAGTCTCATATTAATCTAAAATTTAAAACAAAATGGAGGTAGATACAGTTGACTGGGATTTATAATAAACTGCTCTCTTGAGAACCTAAACAATTAGACCAGGTACATAAACAGCAGAAGCTGTTTGTGGAGGGAAACCTGAGCATTGTAGAGAGCAGCAGTAAAGGCAGAAAGAAGGGAAAGAAGAAGGAAATGTCCACCATCAGAAATTTGCTGAAGAACATCAGAAATTATAGGTAAATCCTGATATGACTCAAAGTTATGAATATTTACATGTCATTTTCAGATGTAATACTAAGTACAAGATTGGATTTGGGGGAAATGATCTTCAATTTTTATAAGAAGCATGAATGATAAATCCAAGAAATTCTAAGTTTCACATGAAGAATAAGCATGTTTTTCCCTAGAAGTAAGATAGATTAAAAAGAGAATCATCCCTGGTTGACAGAATAATATCATTTTAACAGGTATTTTATTATTAAGAAAAAAATACTAGGATGGGAACAGGTATTTTATTTTTAATAAAAAGTACTAGGATGGTCAGGGACATCATTCATTTGTCAAATCACTGGTAACATAGATAATGGTTTCTCCATCTGAAACAAAGTATGTCTCAGAGTGGAATCTCCAAAATATTTATAGTCTAATGTGGAGAATAGTATGAAGGGTTCTAAATGAGAAGAGTCCAGGAGTCTATGTTTCATTACTTCAAACTAAACCTTACATTTCTTAAACAACCTCTGGAAAGTCATTTGACTACCTTGATCCTCAGGTCTATAAAATGACTTCCAAATCTCTTTTAGTTTTTCAGGAAAATCCATTGCTTGTTTGGAGTGTCAAAAAATAGTAATAATAATAACAACAATGACTGTCAGCCAAACAGACTGGCTTTAGTAACATTGACCATAAAACTGTAACCTCTTGAGAAAAGTTTCCATCAGGTTGCCTAATTGACCTCCATTGCCTGGAAATCTCTTTTTAAAGCAAGCTGAAAAAGGAAAAAAAAAATAAAGGGATCTGATATCTATTTGGGTTTCATTGAAGCAGAGGAGTTCCCTGACTTTGAGGGTCTATCTATCATTTATTTGACCAAAGCCAGTGATAATACCTCACATTCAGCTTCCTTGTGAACTTGAAACTTTAAGAAATGCAAGAATTGTTGATCATTCAAGACAGAATGTATTGAATGTATAAAATGTGCCAACCACCTAGTGTATTCTCAGGCTAAGTAATGCCTTCCTTTAGAATGAGCAAAGGAACAAATATCTCAATGTAGAATCACATAATTTATCCTATAGATAAGTAGCACATTTATCACATTTCCAAGGTGAACATACAAAGGTCTAAATTTCTAGTGGTATCCCACAAAGGTTGTAAGGAGGGAAGCAGAGAAGGAGAGGGAACTGGAATGATCTCAGTTATACTCATATGACTCAAAATAACAAGAGAATTATCAAGAATCAAACCTCTCCTAAGAGGCAGTGAGTGCTCAAAGATCTAGCTTAATAGCTGTTCCAGTTCTAAAAGCTTCACTTTTATGCATACAAAGTGAAAATTTGCTACCTTACATGACTGATATGAAGATCGATAGCAGATATTCAATGAATGTTTCTCCTTTCATAAAAAAGTTCATTCTTCTAGCATGGGACAAAGGAATCAGA
Organism: Perodicticus potto; assembly: GCA_963574655.1. Lineage (NCBI taxonomy): Eukaryota > Metazoa > Chordata > Mammalia > Primates > Lorisidae > Perodicticus > Perodicticus potto. The sequence continues at coordinate 4,616 of CAUYRH010107489.1, read as the reverse complement.
AAGAACTGGAAGAAGAGAGGCTTCAGGGACCTAGTACTGATTCTTTCCAAGCTGGATGTTTTTAATGGGCTACTGTTGTAAATATACAAGTAGGGGCCCTCAACAATAATGGAGACACAGCATTGGACAGTGGTTCTTGCAAGAAGTGAGGAGTAAATTTTTCCCAGTAATGCAATAGGGACACACAACTAGCAACCATCATGTATGTATAACCAAAATCTAATCATAAGAAAATATCAGGAAAACCAAGCAGATGTACATTATACAATGTAACTGGCCTGCAAACACACTCACACAAAAATTGTCAAGGTCAGTAATGGCAATGACTAAGGAAGTAACTATTCCAGGTTAAAGAAGTCTAAAGAGTCATGGCATTTAAATGCAATGTGTGATCTTAGAATGGATCATAGACTAGCAAAAATAGCTATAAATACAATGATATTATTAACAGAATTTAATTATGGATTCTTAGGTAGATAATGAAACTTTATCAAAATTAAATTTTCTGAATTTATAATTATACAATAGTTGTGTACGATAATGTGCTTCTCTTAGAAACACATACTAAATTATTTAAGGGCAATGAAGAATAATGCTTGCAACTTAGTCCCTAGTAGTTGAAACAGAAAAAAAGAGAAAGAAATGAAATAGGGAAAAATGTAAATAATTGATAATTGGTCAATATGAGTAAAATGTGAATCACTGAAAGTTTTCTCTAAAGTTTAAATTATAAAATGCTTAAAAATTTAAAAATAGGGCAAAGAACATAAAAAGGACAGTACAGAGCAGTGACAATGGGTACATAACAGATGTATCTGACTTCTTGGGTAGAAGAAAGGATCAGGGAAGACTTGCCAGAGAATTAACATCTAAGCTATAATATGAAGACTAAGTCATTTTAAATGAAGTAAAATGGCGGAGGAAAATGTTCTATACAAAGTAGTAGAAAATAGGAAGGCCTGAAGGCAAAAATGGAGCATAATGAGTTTGAATAACTGAATGTGCAAAGGGGGTGGTGGTGAGTAATGAAACTGAAAATGTAGGCTGTATCCATAACATAGGGGACCTTCTGGGGAATAAATATTTGAGATAAGGCTTGTAAAAATTAATGAATGTGAAGACAATTTAAGTGGATTTTTTGTGTAATTTTCTGGCAAAGAATCTGTAGGAGACTTTCTGGTTGGAAAATTTTTTGAGGGTGAGAAGAGGACATTTTCTTGAGGTTGTTTATGAATACAATTGCTAGGAAAAGAAGGTAGTAATAAATTCCAACATTGTTTCACACATGTTGAGTTCTAAATCTTTGGACGTATTCTACTACACAATACAGTACCATATCACCAATAGAAAACACTATTTTCAAGACAAATCCCTCTTCTTTAGGAAATCACATCACCAACATCTAACATAGGCTGGAAGGAAGTAAAAGTAGGAAGCCTGAACCTCAGAATAAATATCACTCTGATGTACAGGTTTTCCCAGCACCCATGACATTTTCATTTTTATCTTCTGTACTAAACTCTCTCTAAGATAGACGGTCATGGGTGCTGGGAAGTGTTAACATATATAAGTAAAGTGGATCAGATGTAAGAAAATCAATATGTAAGCAAGACAAGATCGTGTGGACTCTCTCTCTCTCTGGTCTCCCTCACTAAGTACAACTATAAACCCTGGAAAAAAATTAAGATGAAACCAAAGGAAATGTCTGAAATGTAGAAAAAGGAAAGTGGACCAGTGAGGAACATTGAGACTAGAGAAACAGCACAGCAGCAGAGCATCTCCAGATAGTGCCCAAAAGAACAAAGCAATCTAACTCCAGCATCTCTCACCCTCAATTCAGCAACATAAAGTTATTTAGATAGGGTTTTTCCTCCCCTGATTTATACAGTAGTCCTGCTAATAACAGCAGGCATTCTAAGCATCAGGAACAAATGGTAATGATGAGGAGCCCTACTGACAACAAGCACCCAGAGGAAGCATTCTCCTGTCCTGCTAGACCTGGTAATTCCTACACCTGAACAGAATATCAGATAGCAAGTACCAACAGAGGGAATTCCACTAAACGTACACAGCCGGAAATTGGTCTTTTGTTCCTTCTCCCATTGAGATATACTAGACAGCTGGATGGCACTGACAAGGGGGATCCCATTATAATAAGTGGTCTAGCCTAAGAAGCAGTTCTTGTCCCTGCTGGACCTGATGTTATCCTCCAACACCTAGAGACACAGGATGGAACTTGAAGAGGAGCCATAATAAGCACCCAGCCAGGAAGATTCTCTTTATCCCTGCAGGCTGAATGCTTCCTTCTTCTTCAGGCAGCACTAGCAGGAATCGGTATGCATGCACCCTAGTGACATCACACAAACCAAACAGACCAAAATAGTACAGCAAAGGTTAAGAAAATTATTGGAGCCATGGCCCACAAAAGTAGGCCAGGACCTGTGTGTTAAACCTAAACAGGATGCCAACTATAATGAAAGACTGAAATAGTACTCAGAGTCTTTTAACATGATAGTCAAAATGTCCAAAATACAATTTTAAAAATTCACCCATCACACCAATAACCAAGAAAATCACAAATTAAGTCAGAAAAAATAATTAACTGATAGCAATACCAACATGAATCAGATGCCAGAATTATGTGACAAGGATTTTAAACCAACCATCATAAAAATACTTCAAGCCAAGAAAAGGTGAGAGGAGAGGGGATTTAGTAAGTTCCCATGTAATGGTACAATGTAGGGGTATATGGCATACTTCCTGGGTGAAGGAAATAACTACAACTCACACTTTACCTTAGAAATACAAACAATGTAAATTAATTGAATGTACACTCATATTAATTTAAAATTTAAAAACATTTTTTAAAGTGACAAAAACAGCACATATAAATTCTCTTGAAACAAACGTAGAAAAGGGAAAAGTAGACAATCTCATCAAAGAAATAGAAATTATCCTTTAAATGGAAATTATACTCAGGATGGGGAAATAACTGAAATAAGAAACTCACTGGATTGGCTCAATTGTAAAGTGAAGATGACCCAGAATAAAATAGCTGAAACTTGAGGTCAGAATTTACCCAATATGAAAAATAGAGAGAGAAGAAAAAGACATAGACTAAAAAAATAAAAGAATAGATCCTTAGGCATCTGAAATATAATAACCAAAATATCTAATGTTCATACTATCAGAGTTCTAGGAGGAGAGAAGAGAATGTAAATAAAAATTATTTGAATAAATAATGGCTTAAAACTTCCAGAATTTGGCAAAATACATAACCATCAGGTTTGTGAAGCAGAAATGAATACCAAACAGGATAGACTGAAAGAAATCCATGCCAGGACACATCACAATTCAACTTTTGAAGAGCAACAGTACATGTGTGATTATAAATGTCAAGTGATACTCTGCTACAGTGTTAAAAGGTAATAGGAAGTAGTGGGGACAGTTATAAAATAAAGAAAGCATGTCCCATTGAAAGGGGTAGTCATGATTTGGCTCCAGAAAACTATATTTGGGCATTAACACATGATGCCTGTATGTGTGAAACCTTATATTTAAATGTAATTAACCAGTTGTTTGCATTTTAAGTCAGGCTACCAGTTTATGCCTTAAGTTATATAGTCAGAGGAAGTAGTGACTTTGGAACTAAATCTGGGTTTGAATTCTTGTCATACCATATCATCTTGGACATAGCCATAAACTATTTGAATACTGGAAACTCTCAAACCTATACAAAGTCATGGAAATTAAACAACCTGCTGATGAGTTGAATGTTCCTTAGGTTAATGATGCAGTTAAGAGGGAACTTGAAAAATGTTTCAAACTGAACAACAAAAATGACACAAGCTTCCAAAAATCTATATAATCCATAAAGATCATTGCTAAGGGGGAAGTTCATAAGTCTCACACAATTACATCAAAAGGACAGAAATATCAAAAATTAACAACTTAATGTCACACTTCAAGGAACTAGTAAAAGATGAACAAACCAAACCAATTTCTAGAAGAAGAAAAGAAACAAAGCTCAGAGTAGAGTTAAATGAAAGAGAAACCAAAAATATGTACATGTAAAGAATCAATAAATTGAGAAGTTAGTTCTTCTCAACAATAAACAAAATCAGTAAACCAATAGCTACAGTAACCAGAAATAGAAGGGATAAGCACTCAAATAAGCTCAATCATAAATGAAAAAGAAGACATTAAAATTCATACCACATAATACTAAATAACATCCATGACTACTAGAAGACCTCAATGCACTACAACTTGATAATCTAGAGGATTTATTTATCAATTCTAGTAGTCTTCTGGTGAAGTTTTCTAAATACAAGATTATATCATTAGCAAACAAGGATGTATTGACTTCCTCTCCCCCAATATGGATGCTCTTTTTTATTTCTCTGGCCTGGTTGCTCTGGATTGAACTTTCAGGATTATGTTGAATAGAAGTGGTTACAGTGGGCACCCTTGTATTTTCCAGTTCTTAGTAGGAACATTTCAAATTTTCATCATTGGGTATGATATTGACTGTAGGTTTTTCATATATAGCTTTTTTAATTTTAAGATATGTTCTTTCCATGACTAGTGTTTCGAAGGTTTTTGTCACAAAGATG
>CAUYRH010107487.1:0-30793 GCA_963574655.1 Perodicticus potto | reverse complement strand
AAAGCTTTTTCTGCATCAATTGAGAGAATCATATGGTCTTTATTTTTCAATTTGTTTATGTGCTGGATTACATTTATAGATTTATGTATATTGAACCAGCCTTGAGACCCTGGGATAAAGCCCACTTGGTTGTGGTGTTTGATTTGTTTGATGTGTTGCTGGATTCTGTTTGCTAGGATCTTGTTGAATATTTTTGCATCAATATTCATTAGTGATATTGGTCTATAATTTCCTTTTCTTGTTGTGTCTTTGCCTGGTTTAGTGATCAAGGTGATGTTTGCTTCATAGAACGTACTGGATATTATTCCCTCTTTTTCTATATATTGGAAGAGGTTTAGTAATATAGGTACTAGTTCTTTTTTAAAGGTTTGGTAGAATTCTGACGTGAATCCATCTGGTCTCAGGTTTTTCTTTTTAGGGAGATTTTGAATAGTTGATGCTATTTCAGAACTTGATATAGGCCTGTTCAACATTTCCACTTGGTTCTGGCTAAGTCTTGGTAGGTGGCGTGCTTCCAAATATTGGTCAATTTCCTTCAGATTTTCATATTTCTGAGAGTAAAGTTTCTTGTTTTCTGAATGATTCTTTTGTTTTTTTTTCATTAATCTCTGATTCAATTTTGCTTATTTCTTTTCTTCTTGTTCTTTTTTTTTTTTTTTTTTTGTAGTTTTTGGCCTTTCTTGTGCTAGGTTTGGGGTTATATTGTTCTGTTTTTCCAATTCCATAAGATAGTTCATGATTTTGATGATGTGTTTTCTTTCTGTTTTTTAGTTGTAGGTGTCTAATGTGAAAAATTTCCCTCTTGAGATTGCTTTTGCTGTATCCCACAGGTTTTGATATCTTGTGTCTTTATTGTTGTTATGTTGGAGGAATTTAAGAATCTTCTCTTTTATCTCATCCTGAACCAAATTAACATTCTGCATAAGATTGTTTAATTTCTATGTCTCTGTTGTTGTAGTAGAGTTCCACCTTTAATGCCTTGTTGTCTGAGTAGATAAGGTATAATTTCCATTTTTTAAATTTTGCTGAGGTTTGATTTGTATCCTGGGATGTTGTTTATTTTGGTGTATATACCATGGGCTGATGAGAAAAATGTATATTCTTTAGCTTTGGGATGTCCATTAATATGTCCATTAATCCCATTTGTTCTAAGGTCACTTTTAAATTCCTTGTATCTTTGCTTAGTTTCTGTTTGGAGGATTTGTCCCCTTCTATCAGAAAAGTGTTCAAATCCCTGACTCTTATGGTTTTGTGGGATATCATATTGCTCAGACCTGTCAAGGTCTATTTCATAAATCTGGGGTCATTTAAGTTAGGTGCATTAATATTTAAAATTAAAATGTCTTCTTACTGTATTGTTCCCTTTACCTTTATGAAGTGTCCATCTTTGTCTTTCTTTGTCTTTGCTTTAAATCTGCTTGTATCTGAAAATAAGATCACAACCCCTCCTTTATTTTGATTTCAATTTGCTTAAAAATTGTTTTCTATCCCTTAACCCTGAGTCTTGATTTGTCCTTCAAGGCTAAGTGTGTTTCCTTCAGACAGCACAGGGATGGCTTGTGATTTTTCTTTTTTCTTTATCCAGTCATTCAGCTGGTACCTTTTCAGTGGTGAACCAGTGCATTGACATTTTTTGAGAGAATTGATAAGCATGGTGAAATTCTATTCATCTCTTTTTCAAAAATCTATTTTGTAGCTTTATCCTTTGCACCATTGTGGAAGCTAAGTTTTGAGTTTTAGCTTCTGGAGGTTTACTTTGCTAGTGGTCTGCTATGATGGTCAGTATTGAGAATAGGTCTAACTATTTCTTGTAGAGCTGGTCTTGTTGTGGCAAATTTTCTCAGTGTTTGTATATCCACAAAATATTTGATTTCTCCATCAATTTTGAAGCTAAGTTTAGCAGGATACAGAATTCTGGGCTGAAAATTGTTTTGTTTAAGAATATTGAAGGTGGATGGCCATGTTCTTGCTTAGAGAGGTTCAGGTGAAAAGTCTGTTGTCATCCTAATGGCTCTGCCTCTGTAGGTCAGTTGGTGCTTACTGCTGACTGCTTACAGAATTTTTTCCTTCATCCTGACTTTGGATAGGTTCAATACAATGTGTCTTGGAGAAGCTCTATTTGAGTTGAGATGATGTGGGGTTCAATATCCATCTGAAAGCAGTTTGTTGGGTCTTTATTAAAACTTGAGAAGTTTTAATTTATGATAGTCTTCATTAGGGCTTCCATTCATTTGCCACAATCTTCTTCCCCTTCCTTCAGGGATTCCTATCATTTGTATGTTTGAGTGCTTCATGGAGTCTTATAGTTCTCTAAATGACTGTTCTGCTTTCTGTCTCTTCTTTTCTACCTCTTTAACTACCTGGATTAACTAGAAAATTTTATCCTCTAGCTCTGACATTTTTTCTTCTCCATGTTCTGACCTATTTTTGATACTTCTACTGCAGTTTTACATTCCCTGATTATCTCCTTTATTTCCTTAAGCTCTGCCATATCCTTTCTATATTTTACATATCTCTTGTCCTACTTTTGGTTCTGTCTTTCCATTTTCTTGTCTATTCCTTTTATTATTTTTATCATCCATATTTTAAATTCCCTTTCTGTAAAATCCATTAAATCTTTGTAGGTGGAGTTTTCTGCAGTAGCTGCCTCATGGTCCTTTGGAGCAGTTCTTCTGTTTTGGTTTTTCATGTTGCTTGAATTTTTCTGTTGGTTCTTCTTCATGTGTTCTTTCTAGTTGTTCACCTCCTTTTCCCTTCTAATATCTTCCTCTGCTTAAAATTAACTTGTCTGAACTTAGGTCAAAAGGAAGAGAAGAGTAAAGTGCAATCAGGGAGGAACAAGAGGAAAGGAACCCAAGGAGAAAAAAGAAGGAAAGAGAAAAATAAAATAGAAAGAAAAAAGAAGGGGGAAGGGAGATGAAAGAAAAAGATTGAAGAACAGAAGTATCAGGCCAGGAAGAGAGAATGAGAATGATAGAAGAAATGGTATTGATTGGCACAGTGTTAAGGCCACTCCTGTCATTCAAGGACTTTAAGGGACTGTGGTGGGAGTGTTCCTCGAAATCAAGAGCTCCCTACCAGCTTGAGCATAGCCAAACTCTTCTTTGTGACCAAAAATACAGGAGTCCTTGCTTTTGATGAAAAGTAAAAATTGAAGTTAAGAATAGAACTAGTCAAACAAATTATCAAAAAAAAAAAAGCAACAAAATAAAACTAAAAGCTCAAACAGCCAAAACTGAAGCAACCTCAGCAATATAGAAAAGAAGAGAAAAGAAAAGAAAGCAAAAAATAATAAAATAAGATTAAAAAAAATCAAGGAAAAAAATTTGTATATAGTGGAGGGGACCAATTTTAATAGGAATATTTATGTTGCAATATGTCACTGGGACACCAGATTCAGCTGTGTTTTCTTTAGGAGATGGAGAACACAGCTGTTAACCTCTATGGTCCTTATGCCTAACATAGTTACCTTTGTGATTGCCTGATTGTTTCCTCAGCATTCAGACCCCACTGGGTTAAGATCTTAAAGCTCTGCAGAATCCTTCAGGGCCAGGTCTCACAGTGCCACCTGATGACAGTTCCCATGGTGTGTGAGAGTCCTTCAGCTTGTCCCAAGAGTGGGGTTCTGATTCTGGCCGGAGGAATTAAAATGGCCATCCTTTAAGCCTCTGCTAAGACCTTCTCAAGGCCTTCTCACAATGTCAGCACCCCCTGGCTGGCATGACCTTCCCAGTATGATTGACTCACCAGCCACCAAACCAATGGCAAATTCACTCCAACCAATTTTCAAATCTGGCTGCTGTATATTGCTTGAGTCCACATTCTCTTCCAAGCTTTCCACTAAACTCTCAGCTTTCCCCCCAAATCAAAAACTCTGGAAAGGCTTCCGCCCATCTGGGACCTCCATGATGGGGCCAACTGATTGGGTTTTAATCACTTGCCTAAGGCATCAGATTTCCACTGCTCTGGATCACATTCTATATCCAGCTCGCCACCTCCTTGCTGTGCTCCCTGAGCTATGACTCTAAGGCAAGGTCCCTGTACCAGGTATGGCTAGGTTCTCTCTTTTTCCCCAGTAGTACTAGAAGAGTTCAGCTGTATGATCCTTCTGGTCTGCCATCTCGCTCTGCCTCTCTCACTTATTAGTTCTAATAGTTTTTTAAGGTAGAGTCTGTCAAATTTTCTAAGTACTTAATCTTATAATTTTCAAATAGATATATTTCTTACTCTCAGGGTTCAGGCAGTGGTCTGCATCCTTGGTTCTCAGGGTGTTTTTTGTTGATGAATGACTAAACATCCCAAAGTAAGGCAAGCATGAAAAAAAGTTTATTGAGGAAGAGAAAGAGGATTACAGAGCAAAAGCAATGTTTGTTTACCATAGATGAAAATGGACCTCCATTGTCAAAGAAAAGCCACTAGTAATGGCCTGGGGTTCTGTTTTATACTGTCAGGAGGGATCCTCCTTGTGGTGTAGATGTTACCATGGGCCACTTTGGTGGACAGTTAAGGACATGATAATTAGCTAAGTCACCATCCAAATCCTATTGTACCTGGGCTACCTGACCCTGGGGCAAGTGTGGCTGTTAGTTGCTCAGGATCAGATTAAGATGAGGCAGCACTAAGATGGGGCTGCCCTTTTCCTTTTTCTCAGGTGGGGCAATTGCTCTAGGCAGTCCCAAGGTAGAGCACCCATTTTTGTCCTTTGTTCCTAGGAGACTTTTTTCCAATGTATGCTTTTCATTGTTTTCTTAACTAGTTGCACTGGTTGAAACCTTTAGTATAATGTGGAATAGCAGCAGTAAGAATGGATATCCTTGCCTTCTTCCCTACTCAGAAGGAAAGCATTTAGTCTTTCACCAGAATATTTTATATTACCTGAAGGTTTTTTTTTCTAAATTCTTTTTTCCAGGTTGATGAAGTTTTCTTCTATTCTTAGTTTGTTGAGATTTATTTACTATGAATGGATGTTGGCTTTTGTCAAATGTTTTTTGACAAAGCATTTTAAGCCTGGATGATTCTTTTCACTTCTTGAGAAGAAATACTTCTTAGACAAAAATTATTGAGTGACTTTGAGTAAATAAAAAATTCAGTAGTGGCTGTGATCTCAATCTGTAAGGCATGTAAAATGAATATACTGTTACCTCATTCTAAAGCCCTGATTTATGGTCTATTGTTCAGTATAGATCAAATTAGTGGAGGTTTTTAGTCAAATGGGAGCTTTCACTATAGAATTACCAAAGGACCTCATTATAAGTCATATTTGCTTGCAAAGAGTCCTATATGGGTTACTTTAAAAGATCATTTATAGCTACTTTTTATCCTATTATTAGTTATGGTTTTTATTTTCTACTATGTTTAGACATTGTGCTAGGTACCTGACATCCAGTATCTCTACCTCTAAGAGGAATTCTGAAAAATTGGTATTATTATTTTCAGTATATCAAAATGTTTAAGAGTATATAGACACTGAGGTCTGCTTATCAGGGTACATATTTTAGCTTCACCACTTACTTTTTCAGTAACTATGAGCAAGTCACTGAACCTCTCTTCATCTGAAGCTTCATGTGTAAAATAGGGAAAATAGTAAAAACATGATTTAGTTGTTATTAGATTTGAATAAATCTATTCATTTTTACACTCTTAGCATATTTTCTGGTGCGAGATAAACATTAAATCAAAGTTAGATATTCATATGTGAGGTCTGACAATTAATTAAGTTTGCAAACTCACCTTCACAGTACTCCCCTTGGGAATCTGTACACTGATGCCAGCACCTAATTCAACCTTCAAAACAATTTTGAAACTCTTTTTCTTGAATGGCCATCAGAGCTGTTATTGCATTATGCTTGATGTCCTGAAAGTCATGAAAATGTCTTCCTTTTAATATTTTCCTTATTTTCAGATAAAGAAAATAGTCATCGGGGATCAGATCAGGTGAGTAGTGAGGGTGTTCCAATACAGCTATTTGTTTACTAGCTATAAAACTCCTTCACAGATAGTGCCATGTCATCTGGCGCATGTCATGATGTAAGAGCCATGAGTTTTTGGCCAAGATTTTCAGTTAAGATTTTCCTGTTTCTCTGTCAATGTTTACTTGGTCTGCTATGTTTCTCACAGTCAGCCGATGATTTTGATGCACGATTTGATGAATATTTGCCATGTTTTCATCAGTACTGCTTATTACTCGCTGCCCTGACCTCTCTTCATCAATGACACTTTCTCTTCCCCCCAGTAAAACATACAATCCATTTGTACACTGCTGTTTTCTTCATGCATTATCTGCATAAACTTGAACTAACATGTCCCTGATTTTACTTCCACTCTCGCCAAGGTTAATAAGAAATTTATGAGTGTTTATTGCTCTAATTCAAGTTCTGATATTCTCATGACAGCATACAGAAACATGCAACAACAATAGTAAATACCATTCAGCAAGTCACCACCACATGTTGACACTGTGAGACAGTAACATACCATGGTTATGAAAACTTACTGAGTTGTCTGTACAATGCTGCCAGCATAAGCACATGGTAGCAAGTTTGTGAACTTAATGGTCAGAACTTTTATTATCTTAAAAGTAAAGAAACAGAGAGGTGTGAGAACAAATGCATACCACAAATACATGTCAGAGCTCAGCTTCTAAACCCAGCTACTTCTGAAGCAAACTTCATCCATCACACCACTATTGTTTTATACTCTGATTAGTGAGAGGATATTTTTCTAATGTATAACTAGTATACATGTAAATACTGGTTTAGGACTCATTTTAATGCAAGTATTAATGTGTCCCTTTACTTCTTAGAATTGTTCATTTTAGACAATAAATTATATAATCTTCCTATTAACTCAATTTTAATTTATGTTTTGGCAGAAAATTATTTTTAGTCTAAATTTTCCTATGACCCACTCTCCCTAATACACACACATAAATACTAGTTTATGGCACATTTTATAAGGAAGTATAAACATAACCTGACATAACCTGATGCATTTTCACATCTAAAGTATTAATCACAGTTTAGGGACTTGGTGGCTTATGCAGGGTGAATACACACCATTTCAAAAATCTTATCTTATACAGACACAATTGCAAATCTATTCCTAATTGTGGAAGCACCATGCCAATTTCACATGAATGGATACTTACAGGGATTGATCACTGTTGAAATCAGTTTGGGTTATTAATAAGATGCTATAAGTTATGCCAAACAGAAAAATATAGCCCATGGATGGTTTCTAGTTGTGATTCTTTTGGGGTATATTCTAGGAAGAAAGAAAGATAAAGGCTATCACTGTATTTCTAACATAAGATTACCCCCCCTAAGAGAATTTAGCTCATATTTGACTTTTTATATTTTCTCAGTAATTCTACAGATGAACATATACTAGTCTTTTATAAACATTCCTATTGTGAGAAAAAGTTTTTCTGTTGCTTCTATCGTTATACATAGAGTTTATTTGTATCTACATGAGTGAAGTGTTTGTGTTTATGTGTAATTGAAATATTTGCCTTGGTAAAACTCAAAATGAGAGCCAAGAAATTCCTCTGTTTTTTATACACTAAATCTTTATAAAATGCAAATTCAAGCAAATTTATTTTTTTTCCTTTGAGGCTGGCTTATATTTCTTTATAGCCAGCATTTTATTTACAATGTGTATTTCAGTTTCAACATAGTTAATTGCTTTTGTATCATCATGTTTTATAAACTTTTTTTTTCAATTGTCATTGGAGGCCAAACCATAAGCAGTATGTTTAGTATTCTGTTCAACCAATCATATTCATGATAAAAAATAGATTTTCATCTTAAGAAATTCCCTGTGGATAGGCAACACAGCTGTTTTATCCTACAAGGCAGCCTGCAGAGAGATACTATTTTCTTTGGGCAAAAGGAAAGTCAAGTTTTGAGAATCCAGATACTGTACCGTTGAGGAAAGAGCTGAAAAGAAAATAGGCCATCTTTTCCGGTTCTATTGTACTGACTATAAAGAAATCCCCCTTTGTTCAGAATCTGTGTCCTCCTCCTTCTTGCTTAATCTTTAGTTTTTTAAAAATTCTACCCTTAACTAAATGGGCAAGCTGCAGAAAAGATTAAACTTAAAAACATACCAGGAATACAGAATGAAGAGAGGTGATTGATCTTTGAGTAGGTATCCAACAGTGCAATGAAATTCTCAAGCAGGTTTCTTTTTATTTCAAAATGGGTTTGATTCAGAGGGATTTTATAGCTGCTAAATCATGCAATTGGCAGAGATTGTGTGTGCTTCTCACAGTTACTTTGAAAGATGTCAAATTTGGCAAAGGCAGTAAAAATACTGGGATTTACTGAGCTTGCTTTTTTTTTTTTTTTTTTTTTGTGCTCCTAGAGAATGCTCTAAAATCCAGCATGTTCAGAAGTAATTCAATGCAACAGAAGTGTGCAGAGTTGCAGCTTTCACAGAAAGAGTGTGGCTTTCTCAGCCAATCTGTTGTGACTGCATCTTTGGCAAAAGCCTGGCAGCCTATGCCTGTTGTTACAAAAGGCTCCTTTTTATCATCAGTGGACATGATTTCAGTGTCATTGTCATTGACATCTACAAGCTGCTCATTTTCTTATTAATATGGGTTTTATCCATCAAAATGACCATGAGCTTGGACCTAAAACCAAACTTAGCTTTTTAAAATGAGAGAGAGAGAGAGAAAATGAGAATGAGAATCAATCTGGATATTATCTTATCTAGGGAACCACAGACAGTGGGCATCACTTTCTCCCAGAAAAGGTAGACATGGAGTATTGGAGTTTAAGTTGCTGCACAGCCTTACTTTGCTTATCCAGAGATGTTCTGAAGCAGCACCTCTGGACTGGTAGGGATATCTACAGAAGACCATGACATTTTAGCTGTGTGTGCCAAAATATGGACAAAGGGGCTGTGAAGAAAATGAGACCCTATATTGGGATTAAGGGTATTTGGATCACATAACCTGTCAGGACAACTGCCCTAAAAGAGTAAATTAGGGTAAAGGACCCAAAGGGCTTTAAAAAGTTGAGGGATAATCAGGATAATCATAGCAGAAAATTTATCACAGCTGGTGAGATATTGGCTTGGATAGTTCTCTAGAGCAGTGGCCAGCATCCAGAAATCTGTCCAGATGAAGTGACACTTCCTTCCTCTTCAGCTTTCACTGGCAGCTTCCTTCTGGGCTGTGCAAAAATGGTTCAGTTTAGGGACTGTGTAGAGATAGGAAGCAGCAAGTTATCAGTTAGATGGATCTACTAAGTGCACTATGCAACTTCTCTAAGAAAATATCAAGTGAGAATCTAGAGTAGAAAAGATAAGTCTACTATCAGGGGATATTGCTCATGCTTTATATACATTATCTTACTTAATACACCCCAAACAAGGCTTCAATGTAGATAAGAATATTTCTGTAATAGAAATGAGACTCGGGTGGTGCCTGTGGCTCCGTGGGTAGGGTGCTGGCCCCATATACCAAGGGTGGCAGGTTCAAACCTGGCCCTGGCCAGCTAAAAAGAGCAGGGGCAACTGCAACAAAAATAGCCAGGAGTTGTGGTGGGTTCCTGTAGTCCCAGCTACTCAGGAGGCTGAGACAAGAGAATTGCTTAAGCCCAAGAGTTGGAGGTTGTTGTAGCTGTGACGCCACAACACTCTACCAAGGGCTACAGAGTGAGACTCTGTCTCAAAAAAAAAGAAAAGAAAAAAAAAAAAGAAATGAGACTCAAAAGATTGAAATAACTTTCCCAAATTTATATAGCTAGTAGGTGCCGGAGGCAGGACTCACACCCAAGCATGCTGTTTCCAGCATCTGTCTCAACCTGCAAGTGATGTTTTCTTTATCCCTGTGGCTCTGAAAGATACCTGAGGGTACAGTTTGTTAGAATTTTAGTACTTACATGTTCAGACTGAACCACTGGATCCTAGAACTAAAGCAAAATTATTTTCTGTAGTTTCAGTGCCCACACTATTGAAATAATTAGCATATTCCTGGATAGAGCAAATAGAATCATTTTTTTTACAATTGAATTCTCTGAATGCATGAAATCCCATGCACTGTACAACAATATATTCATTCCCTTTCACTACCCTCTAGAAGATATGAACTTTATTTTGGGTTGGGGGCCATTGATAAATGGTGGGAAGGAAGGAAAAAATGATACATAAGACACACTATGTCTCTCCAGGTACTTGAGTATAAGAAAATGTCTTTTCTTTTGAGGGGCTGTGTATTCTTATGAATTACCTCTTCCCATATGCTCTAATTAAAGACATTCTACTTTGTTTCTTCCACTGTGAAAATATTCAGAAAAAATATAAACTGAAATGTAAAGACTCTAAAATTTATTGATATAGGAAAATCTATCTCTCTCTAAATTTCTGGTATCTTTTCAGTCCCTTATGTGTGGACTGTACTTTTGTGACTTTGTAACTAGTGTGACTAGCAAGTAAGAAGCACAAGGAATAGTCTTTTACTTGGTACTTGGCTCAGCTTGGTTACAAGCAGAAACTGAAAATAATCTAGGCAGAAAGGTAGTTTTTAGACATTTATTCTCAAAAATAATAATCTTGCTAATAGCAATGTAAATGCACATCTGCCATGAATTTTGCACTGTACTGATAGAATTAAATATATTGTTATGTTTAATTCTCACCACAATTTTGGTTACTTATTTTCTTATTCATAAATTGAGATTTGGAGACATTAAGGTGTTACCAAGGTCACCTGCTAAGATAAGAGGTCTAACTAGGACTCAAACTCAAGCTTGTCTGTTCCTCAAGCTTATGTTTCTTTCATTGTGAATTTACATCAAACTTCCTGAAATCTCTATAAAGACATGTGCTGCCCAGTGAGCCATGAGACAAGGGGAACCCCATGCTCTCTATTAGAACAGTGAATTTCTAAATAACATGCAGTGAGAAAATTTGAGTATCAGGAATTCCAGCTGGGAGTGTGGCCAACCAGATGAGTTGAAGCCTCAGGGAGGCTGCATGAGAATTTGGATGTTTTCTCATGATTTAACAAGAAACAGTGAAGTTTCACACACACACAAATACTATTTGACACATGGAAGAAGCCTGTTGTTGGGTCAAAAATTCTTCCCCGGGCTCTTCAGGCATCTGTTTTCTACCATCCCCTGGAGGTCAAAGACCATTTTCCCTTCTGGTTCTTAAATCTACAAGACTGTCTCAAAGCTGCATCTAGCAGGCATCTCTTTCCAAATGGAACATTAAACATATTTTCTCTCTTGTTGTCTCCTCATGCAGTCAGTCTCCTTCTGTTGCTAGCTTGAGGGGTTATCTCTTTTTAGTCACAGTACAAGGGAGACGTATTTGTAGCCTTTTTATGGAGTCATATTCCTTGTTTTCTCTTTTATCCAAGCAAGCCTGCCTAATAGAATTGTAACACACAAACCCACCTTGCCATCAAACATGGCCCATGAAACTATGTGATGACTAGAATATCTCCTGACCATGAGACGTGATGGTTCTGTGACTACTTAATTTGTATAGAAAAAGGCATTGAAATGATTACTTGAATCCTGTACTTTCTTTCTCTCCTTTAAGGTTCCTTAACATTGGAACTATTGATATTTTTGGCTATAAAATTTGTTTTATAGGTTGTCCTATGCATTATAAGATTTTAGCTGTATGCTGGCTTCTAATCATAGAATGTTAGTCGTGCCCCAGGTGAAACAACAAAATATTTCCCGGCATTAAATGTACCCTGTAGGACAAAATCACCCTTGGTGGCAAATTACTGTTCTCTTGTCTGTCTCTCTCTTTCTCTCTCTCACTTGCCTTTTCCATGCACACACACAGACAAAAGCACTTTGAAGGCATAGGTTTCTTACTAAAATGATCAGTTGTATGCCTGGTATGTGGTTTTGTACTTTGGACTGCAGAGGAAATTCTTTCATATCTAACATATATTGCTAACAATTTCTTTAAAGAGAACTTGAAGTTGTGTAAATTTCTAGGTTTGTGCAATAGCTTAGGACCATCTGGAGTTGAACTAGCTCTACAACCTGATACACCTGCCCTGGAACTTGCACATGGAAAGCTAGGAGGAGGGGGGAAATCATCTCAACTTTACAAAAATGAAAGCTTAGGAATAAATTGCTTTTAGCTCCCACACAATTCTGGCTTCTGGATTTCAATTCAGGGCAGTAATAAAGGCTTCTTTCAATTGCTCTCCACTTCGAATACTGGTGTAAGGTCAGAACAATAGCAGGGAGGTCCTGTGTGCATGGAGGCAGTTTACAGATTAGTTGTACTGATGCCAAACAAGTTGAGGTGTCCAGCTTCACTTGGGGATTGGTGCGAAGGGCAGTTCTCTTCACTTTCTGGGTGGGATTTTTTTTTTCTTTGCAGTTTTTGGCCAGGGCTGGGTTTGAACCCGCCACCTCCTGTATATGGGGCTGGCACCCTACTCCTTTGAGCCACAGGCATTGCCATGGGTGGGATATTTTTCTTAACACATGAATGCAAATTATCTATTTCATTCTGTGTTGCTTTTCCAGAGGATGCTGAATTTCAGGCCCATCATGTATGCTAACCCACTTAACTTCATATAGTGGTACTCAGGGCTTGAATATAAAAAAAAATTCAGATTCTTAGATTGAAGTAGCTTACATACCATTGTAGGAGACAAAAACCAAATATGCCATATCTCTTGAAAACTTCGTTTATTCTCACCAGGAAGTCAATTTCTTTCTCCTTGAAGTAACTCTCTAGTGAATCACAGTTCTACTTCACACTTTTCCCACTCTATCATTAAATAATTGTTTACCTATCTTGGTATCTGTGAAGGCTAGGATGATGATATATTTAAATTTATATTCTCAGTATCTTGCAAAGGTCTTGCATAGGATTATCCACTGCTACATTTAATGATAGGGAATAATAAAGGCTTTCTGAGATTCTCTACTCCTTGAAGTCTGTGTCACTCTATTCCTCTCTGATTATTTCATTTTTTCTTTGTTTTTTTTGGTTGTTCCTGTTCTATAAAACTCTTAGACACTCATTTTCTCTAGAGAGTCTCTCCTTTTCTGATTCTGTACCATTTCCTCAAATGATCTAATGTATTCTCATTTGTTTAATTTTACAGATTGTTGATTCTCAAATCTACTGTAGTCCATATATTGCAATACTTTCCAAAGCTTTAGGTTTGTGAAAGTTTGCTGGATATATCTGCCTAGAGCCCCAAAGAAGTTTCAACTTATTATGTTCAAAACTTGATGGATTATTATCTTTTCCTCAACCATTTCTAAACATCCTCTTTTAGTATTCTAAATCTTATTTAATGGCTCCATGATCTTCCTAGTCGTTTAATTCAAAACCATTACAGTCATCACAGATTGTTCTTTCTCTCTCCTTTGCTCCCACTCTATATTTGTTTTTCCACCAATTTGTTACTTTTACCTCCTAATATTTTGTTATGCCTACCTCCTCTTCTCTACTTCTGTCATTATCCTAGAAATTGTCCTCAGTATCTTTCAATGGACTCTTACCACTCATTCTCAGTCTTGCCTTTGTTAAATTTAGTCTTCTCAGTACAGCCAGAATGTGTTACCTAAAAAGTAAATTGAACAAAGTTGCAGGTGTCCTGATCTACCATCAAAATTACTCTTCTATGGAATAAAGTCCCATGTTGTTAGCATGGCATGACCTGGCCCTAGTCTACATCTATAGCATTACTTGTTACAACTTGCTCAAGTTATTATTGCTATGTAATAATTTCTCCTATAACTTCACATCTTAGATTAGTTTTTATTATGATTACAAATTATATTGGTCAGGAATTAAGAGAGGACTCATTAGGGATAGTTTTTCTCTGATTCACTGTATTCAGCTGGGAAAACTTAATAGTTGGGGGTGTCTAGAGGGCAGGTGGCTAGAATTGTCTAGTGCAGTGTTTTTCAACAATTTTATCTCATGGCACACTTGAACCTATAGTTAAACTTCTGTACCACACTTAAATTATGTTGATCAAAAAAAAAAAAAAGTAAAAAGAATACTTACTGTGCTTTGAACTTGTTTCAAAAATAATTTAATTAATGATCTTTAAAAATTTTCATGGCACACCAGTGTGCCACGGCACATTGGTTGAAAATTGTTGATCTAATGGCTCATCTCATTACTGTATTGGGATGACACAAAGACTAGGACTATCAATCAGGTATCTGCATGTAGTTTGGGCAATTTACGGTATGGGGGTCTCACTGAGTTGAACTGTTTAAATTTTAGCTTAGGAGTCTAAGTATGAGTGCTCTGTTGAACAAGGTGGAAAGAAACTATGTGGTCTCTTATGAGACACAGTTGAGCAGTTCTGTCCTTGTCAAAGCAGCTACAACCTGTCATGTATTAATAATAAAAAATATAAGGATTGCCTAGAAGGCATCCAGCCATGTGATATGAAAAATAGGAAAAACTGTGGCTGTATACTTTCTGGACAGTCTTTATATATCTGATCTTTTGCTTCTTGTCCAGAACAGAGCTTCAGAAATACTTGGAATTTTCTGGGTTTTCAGAGTGCCTTTTGTTACTCATGATAAAGCCCTTTAAATCTGTATTTATGCTAAGGAGGGTAGTTAGGGACCCTAGATAGCTTCAGAGTGGGGACTTGTTGCTAGAAAAACCTACTATGTGATTACATAGTAGAATTTTTAGCTTTGTTCCATGACCTCTTGTGAGGGAGAGAGGTAGAGACTGTTTTATTATTCAACCAATGTTTTCATCAATCATGCCTATGTCTAAAAATTCTGAGCAATGAGGTATGAAGAGCTTTGCAGTTGGTAAACATATTGATATAATGGGAGGTGACACATTCTGATGCATAGGGTCAGAAGCTCCTGTGCTTGGGACACTTCCAGTCCTTGCTCTTCTTGCCCTATTCCTTGTTCATCTGGCTATTCACTTGTATCCTTTATAATGAAATGGTAATAGTAAGTAAATTGCTTTACTAAGTTCTACGAGTCATTTTAGCAAATTGCTGAACCTGAAAGGGCATTATGGGTATTCCTATTCAGTTGCATTATAGGACATTCAATTGGTGTTAGAGAATTGGTACTGGAAGACACAGCTCATCCAGATTCAAGAGAGCGGACACAGACTCTCTTCTTGATAAGTGGATATGAATACTTTGGGGTTTTGTTTTTAAAACCACCACAGAGTTTTTCCCTTAAACTATGTTCTCTATGACATAGAACAAGTGTAGCTTTGTATACATAATTATTAAACCATGTGCATATATTAATAAATCCACACATTAGCTCATTAGGTATTGTTTCGGTTGCTACTGTTTGCTAGAATGTCTTTTCTGTTCTTTTTTGTTGTTGTTGGGGATTCATTGAGGGTACAGTTACAGAACCAGTTACATTCATTGCATTTGCTAGGTAGGGTCCCTCCCCCAAACAGTGCATCACAGACTGTGACCCCTCGCTCCCTCCTTCCTTTCCTCTCTCTGCTGTTCCCATCCCCCACCCCTCTCCCTCCTTCCCTTTCTCTGCTCTCCCTTTTCCCCACTTCCCTCCCTCCCTCCCTCTCTCTGCTTTCCCCTTCCCCCACTCCCCACCATGTACTAGGTCATTAACTGTCCTCACATGAGAATTGAGTACATGGGATTCTTGCTTCTCCATTCTTATGATGCTTTACTAAGAAGAATGTGTTCTACTTCTATCTAGGTTAATACAAAGGATGTAAAGTCTCCATCTTTTTTAATGGCTGAATAATATTCCATGGTATACATATACCATAGCTTGTTAATCCATTCCTGGGTTGGTGGGCATTTAGGTTGTTTCCACATTTTGGAGATTGTAAATTAAGCTACAATAAACAGTCTAGTGCAAGTGTCCTTGTGGTAAAAATATTTTTTTCCTTCTGGGTAGATGCCCAGTAATGATATTGCAGGATCAAATCAGAGGTCTAGCTTGAGTTCTTTGAGGATTCTCCATACTTCCTTCCAAAAAGATTGTATTAGTTTGCAGTCCTACCACCGTGTAAAAGTGTTCCCTTCTCTCCACATCCACATCAGCATCTGCAGTTTTGAGATTTTGCGATGTGGATCATTCTTGTTGGGGTTAGATGGTATCTCAGGGTGGTTTTGATTTGCATTTCTCTAATAATTAGGGATGATGAGAATTTTTTCATATGTTTGTTAGCCATTTGTCTGTCTTCTTTAGAGAAGGTTCTATTCATCTCTCTTGCCTATTGATGTATGGGCTTTTTTCATGTTGAGATTAATTTGAGTTCTCTGTAGATTGTAGTTGTCAAGCTTTCGTCTGAATCAAAATATGCAAATATCTTTTCCTATTGTGTAGGTTGTCTATTTGTTTTGGTTATTGTCTCCTTAGCTGTACAGAAGCTTTTCAGTTTAATTAAGCACTATTTATCTATTTGTGTTGTTGTTGAAATTGCCATGGCAGTCTTCTTCATAAAGTCTTTCCCCAGGCCAATATCTTCAAGTGTTTTTCCTATGCTCTCTCTTGAGAATTTTTATCATTTTATGCCTTTAATTTAGGTCTTTCTCCATCTTGAATAAATTTTTGTGAGTGGAGAAAGGTACCAGTCCAGTTTCAGTCTTTTACATATGGATATCCAACTCTCCCAGCACCATTTATTGAATAGGTATTCTTTCCCCCAGTGTATGTTCTTGTTTGGTTTATTGAAGATTAGGTAGTTGTAAGATGTTAGTTTCATTTTTTGGTTTTCTATTTGATTCCAGATGTCTATGTCTCTATTTTTGTGTCAGTACCATGCTGTTTTGACCACCATGGTCTTGCAGTATAGTCTAAAGTCTGGTATGCTGATTCCTCCAGCTTCATTTTTTTTTTTTTTTTTTTTTACTAAGAACTGCCTTAGCCACATGGGTTTTTTTCTGGTTCCATACAAAACACAGCATTGTTTTTTCCAAGTCTTGAAAGTAAGATTTTTGATATTTTAATAGGGATGGTATAGAATCTACAGATTGCTTTGGGAAGTATAGACATTTTAACAATGTTGATTCTTCCCAGCCATGAGCATGGTACGTTCTTCCATTTGTTAATATCCCATGCTATTTATTTTCTTGAGGTTTCATAATTTTCTTTACAGAGGTCCTTCACCTCTTTTGTTAGGTATATGCCTAGGTATTTCATTTTCTTTGTGAAATTCATTCATTCATTCATTCATTTCATTTTCTTTCCTACTGTGAAGGAAATTTTGTTCTTGATTAGCTTCTTATCTTGGCTATTATTGGCATATTCAAAGACTACTGACTTGTGGATATTGACTTTATATCCTGAGACATTGCTGTATTTTTTGATGACTTCTAGGAGTCTTGTGGTTGAGTCTTTGGGGTTTCTAAGTGTAAGATCATATCAGCAGCAAAGAGGGAGAGTCAGACCTCCCCTGCTCCCATTTGGATGCCCTTTATTTCCTTCTCTTGCCTGATTGTATGGGCTAGAACTTCCAGCACTCTGTTGAATAGTAGTGGCGAAAGAGGACAACCTTGTCTAGTTCCAGTTCTAAGTGGAAAAGCTTTCAGTTTTACTCTATTCAGTAAAATATTAGCTGTGTATTTGTCATGGATAGCTTTGATCAGTTTAAGAAATGTGCCATGTATGCCTATACTCTTCAGTGTTCTAATTAGAAAAGGATGCTGGATTTTATTGAATACTTTTTCTACATCTATTGAGAGCATCATATAGTCTTTGTTTTTGCTTCTGTTGATATGGTGAATAACATTTATGGACTTGCTTATGTTAAACCAACCTTGCATCCCTGGTATGAAACCTACTTGATCATGATGTATGACTTTTTTGATGAGAAGTTGTAGTCTATTGGCTAGGATTTTGTTGAGAATTTTTGCATCTATATTCCTGAGTGAAATTGGTCTGAAGTTCTCCTTTTTAGTTGGGTCTTTTCCTGGTTTTGGTATCAGGTTAATTTTTGCTTCATAGAATGTGTTGGGGAAGATTCCTTCCTCCTCAATTTTTTGGAATAATTTCTGCAGTATGGGAATAAGCTCTTCTTCGAAGGTTTGATAGGATTCTGGTGTGACGCCATTTGGACCAGGGCATTTTTTTGTGGGGACACTTTTTATTGTTTCTTTGATCTCAGTGCTTAAAATTTGTCTGTTCAGGAGATGTATTTCTTCATGGCTAAGTCTAGGGAGAGGGTGTGATTCCAAATATTGATCCATTTCCTTCACATTGTCAAATTTCTGGGCATAGAGTTTCTTGTCATATTCAGAGATAATCTCTTGTATCTCTGTGGCATCTGTTTTTATTTTCCATTTTTCATTTGTGATTGAGGTTACTGGAGATTTTACTTTTCTATTTCTAGTTATTCTGGCCAAAGTTATTATTATTATTAATAAAAAATTTATTTATTTTTTAAAAAAACCAACTCCTTGTTTCATTAATTTTTTAAATGATTCTTTTGTTTTAAATTTCATTAATCTCTGATTTAATTTTGGCTATTTATTTTCTTCTGCTGGGTTTAGGCTTAGATTATTCTTCTTTTTCCAATTTCATAAGATGGCTTATGAGTTTCTTGGTGCATTCTCTTTCTGTTTTTTGGACGTAGGCATCTAAAGTGATACAATTTTCCTCTCCGGTATTGGTACCTTGTGTCTTCATTGTTGTTATGCTCGAAGAAGTTAATGATTTCTTCTTTTATTTCTTCCTACACCCAACTGTCATTCAGTATAAGATTATTGAATTTCCATCCCTTTGTGTGGGGTTGAACGTTTTTGTGGAGTTGAGTTCCTCCTTTAGTGCCTTGTGGTCTGAGAAAATACAAGGTAAAATTTTAATTCTTTTGATTCTGGTGAGATTTGTTTTGTGTCCTAGGACATGATCAATTTTGGAGAATGTTCCATGGGCTGATCAGAAGAATGTATATTCTTTAGCTTTGGGATGGAGTGTTATATATATATATCAATCAAGCACAGTTGTTCTAAGGTCTCATTTAAATCCCTTTTATCTTTGTTTAATTTCTATTTAGAGGATATTTTCTGCTGTGTAAGAGGAGTGTTAAAGTCCCCTGTTATGGTGTTATAGGATATCATATTGCTCAGACTAATTAAGATCTGTCTCAAGAATCTAGGAGCATTGATAAATATATAGAATTGAAATGTCCTCTTGTATTTTTCCCTTGACCAATATGAAGTGTCCATCTTTGTCTCTTTGACTTCAGTTGCTTTAAATCCACTTGTATCTGAAAATAAGATTGCAACCCCTGTTTTCTTCTGTATTTTGTTTGCCTGAAAAATAGTCTTTCAACCCATCACACTGAGTTTTAATTTGTCTTTTGAGGCTAGGTGTGTTTCCTGCAGACAACAAATGGATGATTTGTGTTTTTTTGTTTTTTTTTTTTTAAGTCCAATTAACCAGTCTATGCCTCTTCAGTGGGGAATTCAAGCCATTAACATTTATTGAGATAATTGATAGGTGTGGTAGCATTCTATTAATCTTATTTTGTGAAAATCCATTGCTTAGTTTTATCTTTTGCATCATTGTGGAAACTAGGTTCTGTCCTTTAATTTCTGGGTGCTTACTTTGCTGGTGGTCCATTATGATGGTCATTGTATAGAGCAGGTTGAAGTATTTCCTGTAGAACTTGTCTAGGGGCAAATTTCCTCAATGTTTGCATATCAGTAAAAGATTTGATTTCTCCCTCAATTTTAAAGCTTAGCTTAGGAGGATATAGAATTCTGGGCTGGAGATTGTTGGTTTAAGTAGATTAAAGGTAGACGACCATTATCTTCTTGCTTAAAAAGTTTCATTAAAGAAGTCTGTTGTCACCCTGAAGGATTTGTCTCTGTAGGTCAATTGGCGCTTACTCCTGGCAGCTTGAAGAATCTCTTTTTTTGTCTTGACTTTAGACAGGTTCATCACAATGTGTCTTGGAGAAGCTCTATTAGAGTCAAGGTGACCTAGGGCCTGATATCCCTCTGAAAGGAGTGTGTCAGAATCTTTGGTGATATTTGGGAAATTTTCATTTATAATATTCTGTAATATGGCTTCCATTCCTCTGAGGCATTCTTCTTCCCCTTCTGGGATACCTATAATGTATATGTTTGAATACTTCATGAAGTCCCACAATTCTGTCAGTGAACATTTTGCTTTCTCTTTCTTTTATTGTGCCTCTTTAACTATCTGAGTTATCTCAAGAGCTTTGTCCTCTACCTCTGAGATTTTTTCTTCTACATGGTCTAATCTGTTATTTATGTTTTCTACTGAATCTTTAAGTACCCTAATTGACAGCTTCAAATCCTTCAGCTCTGCTCTATCCTTTCTATATTCTTCATATCATTCATCTCTTATTTGATTCTGTTTTTGGATTTCCTTTTGGTTATTTTCCACTTTCTCAGCAATTTCCTTCATTGTTTTCATCATATGCATTTTAAATTCCCCTTCTGTCATTTCTAACATTTCTTTATAGGTGGAATCCTCTGCAATAACTACCTCATGGTCCCTTGGGAGAGTTGCTCTGGACTGGCTTTTCATGTTGCCAGATTTTTCTGCTGTTTTTTCCTCATGAGTGTTTTCTTTTATCTTTTCCCTTCTCCTAATTTTTCTTTCACTTCCTCTTGCTCTTTAAGTTCCCATTCCTCTAACCTAAGGCTTTGATGAGTTCTTTTGGTACAGGACTAAAAGGATGAGAAGACTGAAGAATAAGAAGAGAAAAAATTAAAAAAATAAAAAATGAGAAAGGAGAGGGGGTAAATAAAAGGGAATATTGACAAGCAGAAGAGAGGCACAGACAGAGGGAGACAGAGGTAATAAAGGTGTACAGTAAGGTACTTTGACCTACACCTTAAAAACCCCAATCCCTAAGGGTACTGGGTTAGGTGGTTCTGTTGAGATCAGCAACTCTTTGCCAGCCTGAGCAGACAAGATACTCCACATCCATGAAATAGGGAGGAAAAACAAAAATACTATAACTCAGACTAAAACAAACAAACAGAAAATCTTACAGTATAAAATTGGGGGAAATACCAAATAACAGGGGCAGAAAGATTAGCAAAATTGAAGTTATTATTATTAAAGAAAACAACAATGGAGAATTATATTTACACTAGAAAAATGAAGAACAAAAAAGAAAAAGAAAAATCTAGGGGGAAAAAGTTGAAATTAAAAAAAAAAAAAGGAAAAAAATCCCAAAACATAGTATATACATCTTGCTGAATATTGTCTGGGAAACAGGTGTTCTCCTGGGGTATGAGATGCTAATCCCAATGCTGATCCAGCTGTATAAAATGGAGAGTGGAGGCCTCTGCTGACTTCTTTGCTCTCAAACCCCACAGGGTTGAGAACCTGAATCTTTCCTCAGCCTGCTAAAAAAGACACTTTCAACTATTAACCTTGGCTAAGCAGAGGCTTTCCCAGGAAAGTGTGTGTTGCTAGAATCTCTCCTGAAGTGGCTCTCTGCTTATCAGGTGCACCCAAACTGGCCTCACTGTATGCCCCTGAGGGCCGAGGCTGGAAGGCAGCTGTCCTACTGCCAAACACTGAAAGCTCCCCTCTTTCCCTCCATCTCTGTCCTGGACTTTGGCTCTGCTCACAGTCACTAGATCACTCGCCCAAGGTCTCTCAGCCTGAGCCTCACTCTATGACCCTGAAGGTGGAGCCTGTAGGGCAGCTCTCCCACAATGGCTGCCTGCAGCTCACAGCCGAACATGATTGCTCCCTTCTGGCCCAGCAGCTCAGTCCCAGACACTGGACAATGCCTAACGTCACCCCCACCCTCACCCAAGTTCTCCCAAGGTAATTCTACCAAGTTCCCAAGTCCAAAAAGACAAAACAACCCACAGGGAAGGCATTCCATGTCTGCAATCTTGCTGCTGTTGTAGGTACAGCTGTGGCAGCCGCCCAGGCCCCCCAGCCTCAGACTGAATCACTTGCCACTTCTCCATTGCTTTTGTCCTCCTCTTGGGTTCCAGAATTCTCTTGCTGTCTTCCTGCATCCCCAAAGGGGTGTTTCTGGGCAGAGCCCACAAGGGACCTGGAGTCTTTGCTTCCCAATCTTACTGCTCTGGGTTGCAAAGAAGCTGTTACTTGGCTGCCATCTTGCTTCCTCCCTCTTGTCTTTTTCATTTTTATTCACTAGGTTAATAGAAGACAATGACCAGTTCTTCTTCCTCTTTCTGCTTGTAATAAATTTAGGAAAAGAAAAAAAAAAGAAAGAAACCTTAAAAAAAAGGCAGTTGTGACTTTTGATTTCTTTATAGTTAAGTATTTAGGACTTTGCTAAAATTCATGATTTATTAATCTGATAATATGTCTAAAACATGTTGGCCAGAGACTCCTCCCTCCTCTGCCCCACTACCTCATTTCCTTTAATTCTATGAGCAATTATCTAATGTAAGGATCCTTGATATAGATGAAGCAACTGAAATTCAGAGGGTTTAAATCATTGGACCAAGGTCATACAGGTGGTAAATATGGGGTAGCCAAGATTTAAACACAAGCAGTTCTATTCCCAGAGTTTTCTCGTTTGTCTTTCTTTAGATCACCAACATACTAAATCACTATGCCTCTGTGTAAAACATCTGTCCCTGCCTCTCACATGACTGCTGGATATTAGTGCCCTCAGGGTACATCAGTGACAGTGAGATTATTAAGAGGAAAGTAGTTGTTTGTCTATTCATCTACTTCCTCCTTTGGGTTCAACTGAGTACGAATTAATTTTCTAATTTTCTCAGAGGCAAAGCTAAAAATGAATGGAGTAGAAGTAAGCTTCCATGCCACCTCTTATCCTCTTTCTCTCTAGATCCTGATAAGATAAAAGGTGAAGGGAGTTAATGGTTAGTTTCTCATCCATTCTTTGGCCACAGATAGTAGCCAAGAAGGAACTGGCTTTCTATCAAGAGCAACATGGACTAAGTTCAGCCTTTGTTGCTTTAGGATTCTCTAGAAGGAGAGGGTCATGGGTCTTTTACTTCATAAGACTTGCTGAGTATTATCCTAACTTTTGTCAGAATGGCCAGGAAGCTGTGGCTAGGCTGACTTACTATAGTAAATATAATTAGAGATTTAGGAGCCTGGCCATTCAGGCATAAATCCTTTTAAAAATATCTATGGTTAAATAAATATGTGTTTATATATTTTATGTAGTCTAAGCAAATCCTCTCATTTCAAAAATAATACTGTTACCTGTACTCAAATTGCTTTATTATAGTCTGTGACACTGAGCAGCTTTATTATCTAGGGCTGATGGGTTGCAATCACTTCAGGGAACAATCTGGTAACCAAAGATAGAAAATATATATATATATATATATATATTTAATTTATCTACTTTTACTTGCTCTGTCTGAAATAAAAGATTAATATTTTCAGGCTGGTAGTCAAAATTGTTCATTCAACACCCATTATTTAATAAACTTTAAGAGCCAGCTAAAAAATTAACTAAGCTAGGAAGCCTTCACCAGCATCCCTGGGCAACAATATGCATTTGAAGATAGAAATTCTCACCTGAAAGTGGCATTCACAGAGAATTTCAGGTCCCATGGTGGATGGTGCAGAGGATTACTACAAACACACATACATATGTACATATGGGGCACATGTATAGTCCGTGTATATGTGCATGTCTGTATGTTTCTTCACTGACTAAACATCAAAAGTGCAGGCATTGTACATTTATGTATTCTCAGCTGTGATTATAGAGAATGTCATATAATTATTTTACCAGTGTGCTTTTTAAAAAATTGTTACTTTCTTTCTATATATCTACTCATTTTCTAGATTCTAAACTTTTGCATGGGGGCCTAACCTGCAGCCCACAGGCACATGCTAATTTTATAAGGACTTCTTTTGCTTATCTGTGGTGTTGGATGTAATGAAAAGCATGCATGGACCTTTTTTTTTTTTTTTTCTGCCAATCAGCTTTCGTTAGTGTTTGTATATTTAATGTGTGGTCCAAGACAACTCTCATTCTTCAGTATGTGGAGGAGAAAAAAAATTTGGACACCAGCATTTTAGTAGTAATAAAATAGTAGAAGTGATAACATTAATAATAACAAAATAACAATAATAGTAATGAGAAAATAACTTATTATTTTACCATTTTCAAGGTACCATTATCAATAATAATTAAATAACAATATTACTAATGACAAATTAACTTACTATTTCACTATTATCAAAGTAACAACTGTTTCAAGAACTAACTTGATAATGGACCATGTAGCATGTACTTCCCTGTCTATATTGTTAC
This sequence comes from Perodicticus potto, assembly GCA_963574655.1. Lineage (NCBI taxonomy): Eukaryota > Metazoa > Chordata > Mammalia > Primates > Lorisidae > Perodicticus > Perodicticus potto. Next base: position 6,592 of record CAUYRH010107487.1, on the reverse strand, counting down.
TCACTTATTTTGTCCTTATAATTAACCATTTAAGGTAGGTACATTATTATCCCATCTACTGAGAAAATAGAAAGATAATGGTGATTCTGATAATCAGAAACCTAAATGGGCAGAGGGGAGTCTGTCTGTAGGACATTGATAGCCCCATGGTTAAAAATACTCAGACCTAATTAGCTATATACATAATCAAAAATTTAGGTGACCAAGTTTGGGGCCAGGAGGTATAAATAAAAAGGCAACACGTGCAGCTGAAAGAGTCTGCCCATTAGAGGCAGAAAAAATCTGGTTTTGTTTTCTTGTAAAGGCCCAAGAATAAGCCAATATGTAAAATAGGAAAACAGCTAATTTGTGGAATTTTTGCAAAAATTAGAATGCCTGTCATTCCAGCTATAATCATGAAAATTAGTGGGATTAAAATTTTTATAAGTTGTTTCTGCAATGAAGATGCAAGCAAACACAGGGTTAAGTTGTATTGAGTCTTCTCCTTTTCTGGGATAGAAGAAAGAAGAGGAGAATAAAGGTGAAAACTACGGAATAATTACAGGGGCATGGAAGCCTAGTTTGGTTAGGGGTAACAAGGTTGAGGGTGATGCAGGTCAACTGGGTCGTTAAGAATTAAGTCATCTCTGAGAGGAAGGATCCTTCTGATACGACTGGGACCACAAACACAAATGTAGAAAAATTATTTTGTGATTATTTTCCACAGGTCCCATAAGACAAAAAGCCAGGATCCCTAAGATCCAGCAATATTAACTGAAGTAAGAAGTCAAGTAGGGAGTACTTGGCAAAGACAAAATTTCGGCCCAGGTTTGTCTGGATCCAGGCCTGTGGGAGTTAATATTTCCAAAGCAAGAGCCCAATTGTGCAAGATGGGAGCAATGATGATTTTTCCTTTTTCTTCAAAAGTTATGAATAGCAAATGGGATGAGCAGCTATTATGTAACTAACAATTTGGTAAATCCCTTGTTAGAGTCTTATGTATCTTTTATTTATTTATTTATTTATTTATTTATTTTGCAATATTTGGCCCGGGCTGGGTTTGAACCTGCCACCTCCGGCATATGGGGCTGGCGCCCTACTCGTTTGAGCCACAGACGCCGCCCTCTTATGTATCTTTTAAAAGGCAGAGAATTAACTAGGAAGAGATACTACAGATCAATAAATCGACATGTAATTCCTAGGTTCTATTCTGCTTCAGTGTCTGTGAGTACAACTTCAGTGAATACTTGTTCATGGATCACATTTACATACCCATAGCCTGACAGTGTAAGGAGTATGACAACATCATGTTTCCTTTACCTTTTAAAAAGAAATAGAAATGGTCCTTTCCCCCATCAACAGTGGTTATGTAAAATAAATATTTATGATAACTTTTAAAAGTTTGTTTTAGTGCAAAAATAAAGTGTTTTCTAAGGCAAAGGAGAGAAATAGCTACATTAAAACTTTTGAATGATTGATTAAAATGCACACACACACATACACTTGTAAGATTGAAAACATAGTTAAATTGTACACTGAAGCCACAATAAAAAAGGAGATTTAATTATAAAACACTTAAAATTCTCTTTAAGTATACATTTTCTTTACAAGCAAATTTATAGTCTTACTGGATCTTATTTTAAATTTTTTAATTGACAAATATCAGATATATTTATAGCTTATAATATGATGTTTTGATGTATGTATACATTGTGGAATGGTTAAATTGAGTTAATTAGCATATATATTTCCCCATATATGTATTTTTTTGTCATAAGAACACAAAATCTACACTCTAAGCAAATTTTAAGTATAATATGTATATTTAACTATTTCTTGGAGTCTTACTATTTACTGTAGTCACCATGATATTTAATAGATCTCTTGAATTAATTCCTCTTGTCTAAATGAAATTCTATATCCTTTGGTCAAGTCTTTTTTATTCCCCAGAAAACTACATTTCAGATTAAATCTTTATAATCAGTTGCAAAGAATTCATGATTATTTGAAATTTTAAAAATAAAAACGTCCAAAAAGACATTTGCAGGTCTAACTGTTATTTAAATGGGGTAAGCAGACAGGTAAAAGAAGTTCCTAAAGACATGAACTTCTATAGCTTAATGAATAATAACCATAGTTACCATTTATTGAGCATTTACTAAGTGTCAGAAAGCTTGTTAATGCTTTAAATGAATTGTCTACTTCAATAAACTCAATGATTTAAATATGAGAAAACTGAAACATAGAGAGATCAATTTCAAGAGTCAAATAATTTGTAAGTGGCTAACCTCAGATTCAAGGCAGCTAGAGACTTACCAGGGATTCCATTGTTCATTTTCTTATCAAATGTCAGCCCAGGCTGTCACATCCACTGGTTGCTAGACCAATGTAAATTTAACATTGGAAAAAAATCTGATATCTTTTAAATTAGTGTCAATGACATTTTTCATGGTAGATCTGAATTTTCCAACAATGAAAAATATTTTTTAATGAACTTATGTTGTCAATAACAGATGGCTTTGTAATAAGATTTTTATCACTATTAACAAAAACAACAATAACATTAAAGGACAAGAAAGGACATATGCCAAAGAATATGTGTGGTTTATAAAGAATATGTGTGGTTTCTATTTTTTCTTTGGGTATTTGTTACTCTAACTGGCCCAAGCATGTAGCAGAATGTCTGCCCCTCTTTTGTCCTTGTCATACTATGTTGACCAAAGGATAAATATATGATCCAAGCTCAGCTAATCAATATTCCTCTTCTGGAAATTTGAATCTTGAGCATAAAGACAGAACACTGCTGTTGCAGCATTAAAAATAACTCGAGATGGTCTATGAGTTCCCATATCTTAGATACCTATAACTATTCTATTTCTGACTTTGTAGTGACCTGATTATTTAACTATTTCTTAGAGTCTGTAAATATCCCCAAATCTTTTCAGTAAGAGTGACTGTTGTGACTATTTTATGTTTACTCTTTTCAGTAAGAGTGACTCTTGTGACTGTTTTATGTTGTATTGTTTTGTTGTTATCATAATGCTATGACTATTTTTTTTGGTTTTATTTGGTTTCAAGTGAATGAATACAATTGTGGTTCAATAATTGTGGTTGAGCTTGTGATTTAAGAGTTCAGAAGACAAAAATGAAACTCAAAAAGGTTAAATGGACCAATAGACCCAAATATATCATATCCTCATGCCAAAATTATTATACAAAATTCGTAACAGTAAAAAGTTTTTGATTTTACTTTACTTACAAGGTAAGAAGTTAATCTGCCACAGTATCATGGATAGTGCCTGAAGACATGAGATTCCTAGTCAGAGACAAAAGATGTTAATACTCAGATCAAAGGCTGTATCAGAGCTTTGTGTTTATTTGTATTGATTCTTCCTATACCCCACTAAGTCTAAGGGATGACTTGAAGGGCCAATGATGGATACCTATACATAAATTGGGGTGTATTACAGCAGAGAAACTCTGAATAATGGTGTTTGCCACTTTTATATTAAGTGGAAGTAAGATTGGTCTTTGTTGGGAGGAGTATAGGGGAGTGAAATTGGAGGGGGAGATGTTAACCTCATCCCTCAAGGTAGCTTTCTGCAGACACAGTCCTAAAAAATGGTTCAGGCAAAGAAAGGTCTGGGTCTTGCATTCTTAGCATACGCTGTAAGAATGTGCAAGGATCCTCAAGGCTCTCCTAATACTTACCATGATCTATTGCTTTTCCAACATTGGGTGGCCATATTAATATTCTACTGAATTGTGAAATAAATCTCTTATTCCTTCTTATTCCTGTGTCCCACTCCTGTTTGTCAGAACAAATTAAGTTAGAGAGAAGAGAGACTGGTTCAACTATTGGGGCATTATATCTTCATGGTAATATTTCAAACCATTTATTAGGCATAGATTTGTTGGCGAGTTCAGGGAGCACAAGGACAACTGGAGTGAGACTATGGGATCAAATTTAGTTTGAGATCCTTGCTGATACCTTATATTTTGATGCCTTTGAAACAACATGCAATCCTTAATCAAAGTAACATGTGTATACATGGTTGTAGACACATTGTGATCAATATCAATGGGTATTTTTTTCCTAGATATTTACTGAGTGTCTGCTTTGGTCAAGGCACTCTGTTGGACACTCTTAATGCAGAAGAGAACAAATTAGATTTGGCTTCTATGTTTAAGGGGCTTGCCATCCAGTGATATTTATGGGGGAAAACTCATATTTGCAAAAGGGTTAGCTAATGTTTGTGAAACACTTTACAGACAAGTCCTTTTATACACATTATTTCATGTGATTCCCCCCAAATAATCTAGAGATGCAGTATTACAAACAATGATAGCCTATAAGTAAGGAAACTAAGACCTAGACAAATTAAATGATTAGACAAAGATGGCATTGCTGGCAAATAACTAAGCTAACTAACATTCACAAAATTCTTCTTAGAGATCTCAGTTTTCCATTTTATAAATATTTTTTTGAGGCTATGTGTTTGGCACTGTGTTATATGCTGAATATTCAAAAGGGATTGCTATTTGAGATTTCTATATCTCGGCTCCATCAGCCATTAGCTGTGTGATCACAAGGAGCCCTGTTAAGACCTGGGTATGTGTGTGTTAGAGGCTTTTTGTTCAGTACAAGTGGAATGCTTTTGTTTCCCTTTTCACATGGTAAATCTTCTATCCTCTGAATTCTAGTTCATGATCCTCAACACAAATTGCTTCCATCAACTTCTGTTTTGTCGTGCACGTCTATAATCACATACTTATTTAATGTATATATTTGCTAAATATAAGGATTATCTCTGCTAATATAAGGGTTTCTAATCAGACACCCAACAGGAGTCAGACACCATCTGTTTTAGTTGACCATGTTCTATTTGTTTGAATGAATAAATGAATGAGTGGTAAAAGTATCATAGATTTAGCTTACAGAAGCTATTTAGCTTATACACTGTGATAGTTTTTTTTTTTAAATCCATTTTTCAGAAGGGGAAAACTAGACTTGGATTACTCTATAATAGAGTCTTTTAGGTCATACAGCTCATAGCTGATACAGCTGGAACTGGAATCCAGGTCAACACCACACTCCAGCCAGTGCTCCTAAAAATAACCATAACAAAGATTTTATTCATGTCCTTTAGGAAATCGTTTTGCTTTTTATTTTTTTCTTTGTACCTTGCAAGCAACTTACATGGACCTACAGATTGTCTTTTTTACAGATCTGTAGCCTGATCTCCAGCTTTATATTTACTTTTTTTCTTTACTTTCAGCTAAAAACCCAAACAGCACACAGTGGGAGGTGACCAGGAAGGCAAGCTGGCAGGGGAAGAATCTATAATTAAGCAAACAAGCAATAGCAGACAGTATCCACGGGCAGCACCACCTGGACTGTCCTTCCAAGCCAATGCAAATGTGACCTTCCAGAGCCCTGGGCATGAAGGTGTTAGAGGCTTTAGCTGCCACAGCAGAAATCACTTGGGGGAGAAGTGAGGACTGGAGAGAGATGACTTTGTTACATGGACCCTTGTTCCCTGGGCAGAGACTATAGGCCTGGTCTTCAAAGACCTGCTGCTGTTTTGTGTGTTCAGAGGCAATTTGGAAAATGCTGTCACGTCAACTCCATTTCCTTGCTCTCTAGAGATACTCAGTGGTTGCCCATAAATAATCCCCTGTGAGGCTGAGATTTACTGTAAGGTATTTACTCCACTGGTCTTAACTTCACATGTACAGGAGCTGGAATTTTAATGAACTTTATTTTATAAAACTCACTGATTTTTTTTCTAATTATAAAAGAAATGTGCACTCATTGTAGAAAAACTTGAAATTATAGACAAGTAGCAAGCAAATAAAAAAAAATCTGTAATTCAAGTTTTATCATAGAGTTTTTACATAGTTTACTCCATGTTTCTCAAAAAATACACTCAATTCTCTCTATGTTGGCTAAAATGTATTTTTTTACAGGAGGCTGGGCATTTGAAATATTAGCTATCTTATATGACATTTAGCACCCTAAAACTCATTGCTGCATTTGTCTTTTTCTTTTTATTTTTTTCCACTGGAGCATGAATTCTTTATTCAAATGCTTCAATCTATGTTAAAAACCAGTGTATTGTCTTTTTCTAACTCCAATGCATAAAGTAAAATTTTGGTGAATATAAGTGCTATGACTACTCTTCCCAGGGTTCATGAGTTCATAAGTCAGAGTTTCAGGTTTATTTGATTTTTATTCTTTCCTGGGATTATCAAGTTCTTTCTAGGACTTAGTCCATAATTATACCCTGAAATAACTGTAAAAATGACTCTTCACAAGATTGTTGTTTACTAGGGGGCAAGATCATTTGGGGCTGAACCTCCAAATGCTCAGGAAAGAACAAGTTAATGAAAGTAAAAGCTGATGAATGAATGAATAGCTGCATTGAAGTAAGTTCTTTTTTTTTTTATTGTTGGGGATTCATTGAGGTTTCAAGAAACCAGGTTACACTGATTGCATTTGTTAGGTAAAGTCTCTCTTACAATCGTGTTTTGCCCCCAAAAGGTGTGGCACACACCAAGACCCCACCCCCTTCGCTCCTTCCCTCTCTCTGCTCTTCCTTTCCCCACCCCT
>CAUYRH010107485.1:0-41319 GCA_963574655.1 Perodicticus potto | reverse complement strand
TAAAAAAAGCTTCACCCCACCCCACAATCAACATTAAATTTTATTTTACTAAGGCCACGCCTAAATTATAAAAGCTATTTTTTTTTTTTTTTTTTTGCTGAGAACCCTTGTTCTTTTTTTTTTTTTTTTAATTATTTTTTATTGAGTCATAACTGTGTACAATGATTCAAGCTTGGAGTACGGTGTGCGGGCTTCCCATACAATCGGAGATATTTTTATCCACCTGATTAATGTAACATTCATGATATTTTCTCATTTACTCTCTCGTGAGATTCTGTCATTCTCCCAGCCTAGGACCTGTCTGAACACACCTTAACTCTTTAGCCAAAGCATGTTTATGCATTTTAGCCCAGACAGATCAAGACTTTTAATTGCCCCTAAAACCATTTCTAATTGCTCTGGCTCACAATGACCTCTTTCTATTCTCAACTATTTATAGCCATTGCCATATTAATTTGGGACTTAGTTATTTCATTGTTACCACATAAAATTTAACCTTTCCTGAGATAAGATAAGTTTCTCAAGAGCAAAGAACCCTCTCCAACTCTTTTGAGCGCCTGAAAACACCCATCATAGCTAAGGTGTTCAATGTCTAAGTAACAGCACTACCATTGCAGAAGCAGCAGCAATAACTCAAATTTGCTAGACACTTACTTTGTGCCAGGCACTGGACACAGGGCTTTCTACACGAAATCATGAAAACATTGTTTTAAAAATGTGCTCTGTTGTGAGAACGCTACCTCTTTTAAGCAGGTTAGTATCAGTTCTAGAGTCTGATGACCAGTAAGATGAAGTGCCATTCTAAAAATACTGCCTTAAGATTTAAAAATAACCCAAAAGACTGAAATTAACATTTACCCTGGCATGAAGTTAAATTCATCTATACTTCTGGATGAACTAAGAACTTTTACATTCATTTAAGATACTGAATAAGGTATTAGCAATAAGTTTTGATTTTAGCAAATGTGGTTTGGAAAGATTAAAGAAAATCCCCATAAATTCACACTGAATTTTGAGAAAACTAAAAACTAGCCCATATAGCTGATGAGTTTTGTAATAATCAAAATGGGAGTGCCAGAAAGGGACAGTTAAGAAAGGAAGTGTTACCAACAACAAACTCTTGAGTGGTTAATAGTTGATCTAAATCATTTTTTTAAATTATTATTTTTTTATTGATGGGGATTCATTGAGGGTACACAGAACCAGGTCATGCTGATTGCTTTTGTTAGATAAGGACCCTCTTATAATTGCATCCCACCCCCAAAAGGTGTACCACACCCCTTGTCCCCCCCATCCCTTCCCTCCTTCTCTTTCTCAGCTCTCCCATTTTTTTCTGAGACAGAATTTCAATCTGTCATCTTGGTGGAGTACCATGGCATCATCACAGCTCAAAGCAACTTCAAATTCTTGGGATCAAGTGATCCTCCTGCCTCAGCCTTCTGAGTAGCTGGGACTACAGGTGCCACCGCCCCCCCCACCAACGCCCAACTATTTTTTCTATTTTCTTTTTTTTTTTTAGTAAAGATGGGGTCTCAGTCTTGCTCAGGCCGGTCTCAAACTCCTGAGCTCAAGCGATCCACCCACCTGGGCCTCTCAGAGAGCTCAGATTATAGGAGTGAGCCATCATGCCTGGCCCTAAATAGTTTTTCAGAACCAGAGATTAGGGCATATATTGCTTTCCTAAATGCATCCCTCCTGCAGTAGGAAAAATTGCAGATGATCTTATTCATATCCCTTGTATCACCTTCTCCTAATGAGCCACCAGAACTAGACAGGTGCTAAACTGTACCTGGGGTGATAAGAGTTGCAAGCTGTTGGCTCTGGCCGCCATCCCTTGCCCTATGCTCAAGCTTCCATCCAAGCCTTTGGCTCTCACTTTGTCCCGGGTCACATACATGGAATGCCTGTGAGGACGCTGCTGAGAAGAGAAGGGGCTGGTATAGCCTAGCCCATAAGAAAAGGATTCATGAGGTGTAGACAGTGAATGAGAGTGGCTGCTGTCCATGTGTTCGGGCAGCTTCAACTCCTCCATCGTTTTAGAATGCCTGGTTGTGGTTCGTCGTGAGTCCAGAGTGCCCTCATTCCGGTTATTTCTCCCTGAAGGGCTGAGCAAAGTTCTCGTGTCGCTGTGCCTGGTAGGAGTTGGGCTGGTAGGAGAGTTCAAGTCCAAGCAGCTGGATGGGAAGTACCTACTGGTGTTAGACTCTGTGATTTGGGCCCTGGCTTCGGAAAGGTTGCTCACGGACTTGGAGTCACTCAGTGCCCCGTGGCTTTTGGCCTTGGTCCTGTAGGAGGGACTCCTAGAAGACTGGGGGATAGTGTCGATATAGCTATGCCTGCTCTGCTTTTCAGTTGGCTGTAGTGTCCCAGCTTTGCTCTGAGAGCTTTCCATAAATGAATGTCGATTCTGCTGAGATCTGCTGCTTGACTTGAGGTACTTCGTGCCTGGGCCTTCCGAAGGCTTTGTGTCGATATTAAAATCAAACTCTGTCTTTGACTTGGCTTCTTTTGGGCTCAGAAGGTGTGGTAAGTTATTGTTGGTGAGATCTTTGCTGGTAGGCCCAGGCTGGGTGCCCGCTTGGTATGTTTTGGTATGCATCGGGCTAAGGGTAGCTCCAGCAAGGTTTCCATTTAGGAAGCTTTCATTGGTAGGGAGACCTTCATCAGCCCGGGGCAGGCCCACGCTCAGGTTCTGGATGTCTTTGCTATTAGATCTGTGGTGAGATTGCAAAGCAGCACCTTTGCTGGCTTGGTTTCTACGTTAAAAGCAAAAGAAGCATATCAGTTTCCCTCAATGGCATACACACGAAAAGCATCATGTTAAAAAGAAAACACACACTCAAAATACCTCAAAGACTAAAAAATTAACTCTCTCAAGGATGTGCCTACCAATAACAAGTAATCCATCAATAAGATAAAGTCACCACAACAAAGTGCTGGCCTCGATGAAGTTATTCCGGCATCCTTAAATGCTTGGCTAACTTGCTGTCAACACTGATTATCTGGAAAAACATGCATCCACTACGTGCTGCTTCCACTATTCCACTGCTCACGTGAGTGTTTTTTATAGGATGCCCACTAAGAAGAAGAGTGCTGAGCTGTAGACACAATCTTTATAACTCTTATGTCTGCCTAAATGGCAGAAGACAACATTTAGACTTGAAGGTTACTGTGTTTCTCAAACTTCATTTTTATTTGTGCAACTCATAGCCTGATTTGGACACACAGACACCAATGTCTTTTTTGTCTTTGGAGTATACAGTCAAAGAATGAGAGTTCTAGCAATTTACTCAATAAAAGGAAAATAAATGTAAACTTTTCAGTGAGGTTTGCTGGAAAACATGATGAACAATGTTTACGTTTTGGAGAAGTAGCAATTACTTGGGGCTCTTCAGTTATCTCCTTATAGACTAAACAGGAGGAACGTGCCACTAACTGTAGAGACACCTCCGTGTGCACTAAACAAAAATCCAAAGGATCAAAAATCACCTGACAATAAAGATATTTGCACCAGATTATTCGTCGCAGCTCAATTCATAATTGCCAAGTCATGGAAGAAGCCTAAGTGCCCATCGACCCATGAATGGATTAATAAGTTGTGGTATATGTATACCATGGAATGCTATGCAGCATTAAAAAAAGATGGAGACTTTACCTTTTTTGTGTTTACATGGATGGAGCTGGAAAATATTCTGCTTAGTAAAGTATCTCAGGAATGGAAAAAAAAATATCCAATGTACTCACTACTACTGTGAAACCAATCTATAATCACTCACACTTGCGTATGAAAAATGAAACACAACTATAGCCTAGGATGAAGGAGGGAAGGGAGGGAGAGAGGAAGGGGGGGTAGATAGAGGGAGGGTTAGTGGGGGGACCACACCTATGGAGCATATTGCAAGTACAAGTTGTATCTATCAGGTGTAGAACACAAATGTCTTAACACTGTAATTGGGTAAATGAGGTGAAAGCTATGTTGATTAGTAGCATGTATGCACTCCAATTTGTACAAATAATCAACACAACGAATCCCATAATGGCGTTAATGTATGTATGATCTATGTACAAATAACTTAATAAAAAATAAATTAGAAAGGGGGAAAAAAAACCCTCGTACTATAGTGGTTCACAGGGATCTGAAAGTGCTACTTTCTCTCCAAAAGACACTATTCTCGTCTTCATTTCATTATTTCTAACCAACTGAGACTTCCTTTAGAACTTAAAGCTCCCTTTCCTGCTTGATATAAAATACAAAATATAAAATCAAAGGAAAACCTTGTCCTCTATTTAAAAGTTGAAACTGACAACATAACAAGGTCAGTTTGTTCTCCTGCAACTATTAAAAAGACCAGCTGTAGCTTGGGATAGGTTAGAATGTTTAAAAATGAAAAATGATTTATACAGTTCTCTTTTTACTAGGCATTCGGAAAATGTTACTGCAAATCTTGCTATTGCTAAAGATGGTTTGATTTGGGAGAGTTCTGTTCCTGTCACACACTAATTGGAAGAAAGGTTATTTTTTTTTCCACATAGAATGGTAATGGTGAAACTATGCCTTCCTATTTTCCCCATGAGAACCAGAGTGCTCTGGCTTTAGATAATGTAAGGGTCCTTTTTCTATCCTACCTTTCATATGGTCATCTCTGCCAGAAAGCTACCTTGGAGTATCAAAAAATATCTGATATCAAGCAAGCCTACAACATTGTGGAAGGCCTCATCTCCTAACTGCACGCACTAACCTCTTCCAACTAGGTCATTAGAATTGCAGCATTAAATTAAGGACACAAATATGAGCTAACTAAATGGCAAATCTCAGACCTATAAGGAAATTACAAAAGAAAAGTTTCACTTTCTGTTAAATGATGTCAAAAGAATCTATCTTCAGATCAATAGTCTGTATCCTAAAGGCATCAAGTTTTAAACCATTAGTTGTTTGTCAGCTTATATCTTGATGACAAAAATATCTCAGCAACTTTTCAAACTCAAATGATTAGAGTCTCATCCTCAAATATATCTAAGCATGTTGGTTATTCTCCATTTGCCCAATTTCCAATCCAGTCTCCATCCTTCTCTGCCCAGACCTGGGCCGTAGGAGCCCAATGCAGCATGTAGACTGCCTCATCCGGCCTCTCTAGCCCGTTAACTTCCGGTTGGGCTTAGCAGCGGATGGCATTACAGGACAGGAGAAGGAAGAGGCTGGGGATGTCTTCCCTGCTCCTTCCTGGCACTGGCGCCCTGACTCAGACTGCAGCTGTTTCCCTGCAGAAGACGGCTTCCATGGGGTGATGCCTCCTTCTCAGATTCAGCTCTCCTTGAACTCCTGGGACCCCATTTGTTCCCTTTTCCCCTTCAGGCTTAGAGATGGCAATGGCAGGGATATAGTACATGCAGATGCTGGGAAATATCCTAACCTCACAACCAGAAAGGGACGAAGAGTAGCAAAGTCAGCTGGTAAAGCTTTTGGAACTGTCAGAAACACTGCTGTCGATGTGGAGCACAAACCTACATGCGATCTTTGGAAGAAAATATTCAGAGAAATAGAGAGACAACTTCTAACGTGAAAAGGGAGGCTACAAATTTAAGGTAGAAACATTTGTCAAAACTGTAGGTTTCCCATAAATGTACAAAGAATCTAAACGGCTATTCTTAGCATTTCTGTCTCAGGATTAATTGGAAGCCATTGAGCTCTGTGCATACTTCCTACGTAGAAAAGGCGTCACATTATCTTCAGAGTGGAGCTCTGCCAAAGCACAATAAAAAAACAGCTTTGAAAATTCCATAGATCTCTTTGACACACAACTGTGAGGAATCTGTGTTAAACTGCCAACCGCTAAAAAAAATTTATATATAAACCTTTCTTACATGGTTGGCTGGATAGATAATGTACTTAGTTTTAAAAGCGAACATCAAAGATGCAAAGCTTCTTTTTTGATGGGGAAGGCGGGAGAAGCAGGACTGGTGAGAGTGGCTGTGTGGGGCAGCTGAAGCACCACCATACCACGTGCAAAGTGAGCTCAGCCTCAGGAGAGCCTGAAGGGGGCTAAGTAAGGCAAGTCTATTGCCTCTCCAGAAAAGAATCTGGAAGACAGGGTGTGTGCTAGTGGGTGTGTCTCCAGGGACGGGCAAGGGAGTGTGTACTTGGCAACAAATGTGATATGGTGCTGGGAAGTCTGAGAGAGCCACAGTTTGTGCTGAGATCCAACAGGAATTACTGTCCTTAACATAAAGGGCTTCCCTGGAATAAGCATGGACCACAGACAAGTGTGGTGAGAAAGATGCATGTAAAATGCAGTATGATCATCCCTAGAAAAACCATTTAGGACTTTTTCTTTAGTATATTAAATACAATGTCAAGACCTGAAAATGAATTCTTCTAGAAACATATAAATCTTATCTCTTCTATATTCTCTGAAAACACCATCACCACACACATCTTCCTTAAAAGATCCCTAGAGAAGGTTCCCAAGGGGAGCCTCAGGTTCCCCTGGTTAATTGCTACAATTCTCTCAAGAGAGTCACCAGAAGACAAATACATAGGCTCCCATTCACGGCACAAGTTTTATACTGATCACTACAAAACAAACCAAAAACCACCTGAACTGGGAGGGACACCAAAGAAGACAGAGGAATAATCTGAACCTCCTAAATGCAAAGGAACAACTGAATGAAGCCCTAGGGAAAGCAATAACAAACAAGAGAGCCAGCTGAAAATGGTCTATAAGATTTGAAGGGAAACAGTAACTCGAACCCGTCATTTTAAAGAGCAGTAAACAGCTCTAAACACGATCACACTAGCATAGTTAAGGAGAGCTAATACAAGATGAATGGTTACCACCAATTTATGGATGCTCTCCCAGACCTAAAAAGTACCAGGTCTTGAGCTTTTGAAATTCCAATCTATTAAAAATTGTTCTACATGGAGAGAAAATTTTGGGGTGAGGGACAGGGGAGAAAATTCATATTCAAAAAGCTTCATATTGGGGGCAAAACACGATTGTAAGAGGGACTTTACCCAACAAATGCAACCAGTGTAACATGGTTTCTTGTACCCTCAATGAATCCCCAACAATAAAAAAAAACAACAAACAAACAAACAAAAAAAAGCTTCATATTAAGAATGGCTATTTTCGGCCGGGCATGGTGGCTCATGCCTGTGATCCTAGCACTCTGGGAGGCTGAGGCGGGTGGATTGCCTGAGCTCACAGGTTCATGATCAGCCTGAGCAAGAGCGTGACCCCCATCTCTAAAAATACCCGGGCGTTGTGGCAGGCGCCTGAAGTCCCAGCTACTTGGAAGGCTGAGGCAAGAGAATTGCTTGAGCCCAAGAGTTTGAGGTTGCTGTGATCTGTGATGCCAAGGCACTCTACCAAGGGCGACAAAGTGAGACTCTGTCTCATAAAAAAAAAAAAAAATTACTGTTTTCTAATTTCTTTTTTAATAGTAGATAAGAAAAACTCTTTCCTATTTCATACAACTTAACAAGCCCAGATGACAAGATCTCCTTTTTGGGAGATGAAGACAGAGAGACTGACTAGGACACTGTCCTATACACACAGCCAGCAGAATCCAGAAATAGCAGGTTTGAAAGACAGCCTGATTGTACGGTCCAATCCCGGTGTGTGTGTGTGTGTGTGTGTGTGTGTGTGTGTGTGTGTATGTTCTTCAGGAAATAAGTTTTTAAAAATATTTTGCTGAAAATCATATTTAAAAAGCACTCATTTTAATCACCATCTTTACTATGTCCATGTATGTCCATGTTTTTATAAAAAATTAATTTCTCAATTCTATGATTAAAAAGAGCAACAAAAGCACAAGACCCTTCTCCGTACAGTCAGACCGACACGGTTCCGTTGCAAACATTATCCTAGGTACCTTCCTACCCACCTGTGTTTGGCATCCTTTTCTTCCTCTAGGAGTACCTTGCCCTCCCCCATCTTTTTTTTCCTCCAGGAATCACCCCTGGGTCACATTTGCACAAAATCTTCTAGCTCTTGAGGTTGTAAACCGTCTTAAATGCTAATCCAGTACTACCTTGCTGGGGGAATGCAGAGGTTTCCATAATATACTTATTAAAGAGAAAGTCTTTAAGACCCACACGACTCCTTAATTGTGGTTCTGAATCATGCAGTAAGCATAAGGAAGATATTTTTGAATAAAGAGGGCTTTCCTTCTTTTCTCTAATTGTATCATTTAAGCAGCCACCTCCTCCACCTACTCATAAGACCAGCACTACATCTATACTTCCTTGAAAGGGAATATTTACCTATTAGACAACGTGTTGCTTTCCACATGATAGGGTTTTCTTTTTGCTGACCTTGAAGGGGAACGATCCAGAAGTCTCTGGGTTTGAAATGTAGGGTGATTCAAACACTGTTCTGTCAAGTATCTGTCGGCTGGGTCCAATTTCAGTAAATTCTAAGGAAATAAAGTTTAGAATTAGAAAGAACATTACAAAGTCACATTTAAATTCCATAATAATAAAAGCCTTATTTTTTTCCTTACAAAAGAAATACATGGTCATTACAGAACATCTAGCAAACACAGTTGCAAGGAAAAAAAAAAAAACTAAAAATGCCCATCTAAAGCACCCATAATCTCCCATTGTTGTCCTTTTGGTTTATATCCTCCCAGCCCTTTTTCTGAATGCCATATATATCACTTTTTTTCTTTCATAAAATCTGGCTCGTATTATACACATAAGTTTTGTATCCTGCACTTTTTACTTACTAATCAAAACAGTTTTACAGCATAAACTTTTTAAACATATTTTTAGTAAGTACTTATTCACATGGAAGAATACATGAACATACATTCTTCATCTTTTTCTTGTCCCACAGATACCAGTCCCCCCCACCCCCGTCCGGAGGGGATCTAGTTCCTTATGCATCCTTCCATAGGTATTCTGTACATATCACTATCTCCTTTTATATACATACAGTACTGTATGCAGAACTGTCTGCACTTAGCTTTCTTCTCATGTGGCATAAGATCTGAGGAGATCATTCCATATCAGTAAAGAGCCTCAACTGTATTTATATTATTTTTGTTGTATTGAGGTTTTTAGAATTTTTTTTTAATTCTCTATCCACAGTTGGTTAAATCTGCAGATATATAACCTGTAGATATGGAGGGTGAACTGTATTTCAACTGTGGGTAAAACTAATGAAAATGAAATATATTTGTGAACAACCTTAGCTTGTTTTCAGCAATTCCCTTAAGAATAAACATTCAGGTTCTTTCCCCTTCTTCTATTATCATGAACAATGCAGTGGAAATAACTTTACAATACGTTTTAAAATGACCATATAGAAGTTTGTGGTATGGCTATACCATGATTTACTTAACCAGCCTCCTACTGTTGGACATTTAGATGGCAGCCACTTTTCACTATTTTAATTAATGCTGTGATGAACACCCGAAATCTTTGCATACATCCATGATCCCTTTCACAGGATAAACTCCTAAACTTTTAAGGATTCTTATTTACATGCTGACAAATTACCCCCTAGGAAGGTTGTCTCAAATTATATTTCAGTCAGCAATGGTATGAGTCAACCAATTTCCTGCAACCCTCATCAACAATAGGTATTCTTATTTTTAGTACTTATAAATTAGATGTTTACAAAATATTTTACAGTTGTTTTAATTCACATTTTTCATTATTAGTGAAGCTGAATATTTTTATGGGATGGTTACTTATATTTCTTCTTTGCTTATTTTTCTATTTCTGGATCTATCCTTGTTTATTTGCAAGTGTTCTTTATCCACTAAGGTACTAACCCTTTGTTTTATGTTGCACATATTAGACTCTTTACAACTAAAATTTTTTCCCAATATTATTTATTAGTAATTAGACAATATTTTAAAAGGTAAATCATTATTAAAACTAATTTTTATTTACAAATCAAGCAAATATGTAAAGAAACATAACCTACCACAAAGCAATAGAGCACAATAAAATTTTACTTTTTGACTCACTACCCATTCTCCCTGATAGGAAAGGACAAGTATAAAATTCCAGCCCTTGCAAATCCATCTCTAGCTCATTTTTCTTGGTTTTACCTACAGTTAATCTCTTTGTGACCCACTCACAAAACAATGAGAACAAACAAATATTTGCTACCAATAAGCCAGACTTCAATTTCAGACAACCATCTCCAACCTAGCACTACAAAAATTTGAATTCTGATCCTACCATGTTTTGAAATACAGTTGGCCCTCTATATCTCCAAGTTACACATCTGCAAAGTCAACCATCAGTAGACAAATAAATAAATCCAAAAACCTCAATATAATAAAAATAATACAAATAAAAGAACAATACAGTGTAACTATAGGATTTACCGTGTATTAGGTGTCAAGTTATCTAGAGATGATTTAAAGTACACAGGAAGATGTGCATAGATTATATGCAAATACTGTACCATTTTATATAAAATACCCAAGCATTTGTGGATTTTGGTATCTGAGGGAGGGTTCTAGAACTAGTCCCCTAAGAATACATATGAACAGCAGTATTCTCTTTAGGTTGAAAATTCTGGTTATTGAAACTCAACGCACTGATTACATGCAAGTGAAACTGACATTCATGTTGATTCAGACAATTCTGAAATTATCTCAATTCTTTTTTCTTTCTTATTATAGAACAAAAACTGTGGAAGTGCATAAAATGATTTTATTCTTACTGGCAGTTAGAACACTTAACATCAAAACAATTTTGGTCAGGCATGGTGGCTTATGTTTGTAATCTCAGCACTTTGGTAGGCTGAGATGGGAGGACTGCTTGAGCCTAGGAGTTTGAAACCAGTCTGGGTAACACAGCCAGATTCCATTTCTACAAAAAATAAAAATAATTAGCGAAACATTGGTCTGTGCACTTAGGCCTAGCTATTCAGAAGCCTGAGCCAAAAGGATAGTTTGAGCCCAGGATTTGGAGACTGCAGTGAGCTATGATGGTGCTGCTACACTCTAGCCTAGGTAACAGAGTAAGACCTTGTCTCAAAATAAATAAGAAAGAAACAAAGAACATAAAGAGAAGGAAAAAAATGATTTCAACTCTGAGATATTAGTTATAAAACAAAGGAGGTGACCCTTGAGTCATCTTTAAAAGTAGAAGTACGTATGACCTTTCAGAAGTATTATCATTAATGCTATTTTATTTGATATCAACAGCAGAAATGACTGTACAAAGAGCTACTTTATGACTATAGCTATTAATTTTCAAATTACTTGAAAGGATGAGGCCATTTTTTATTTCATTTTATTTTATTTTTTTAAGATGAAGTCTCACTTTGTCGCCCTTGGTAGAGTGCTGTGGCGTCATAGCTCAAAGCAACTTCCAACTCCTGGGCTCAAGCGATTCTCTTGCCTCAGCTTCCTGAGTAGCTGGAACTACAAGTGACCACCACAATGCCTCTATTTTTAGATGCAGGGTCTCGCTCTGGCTCAGGATGGTCTTGACCTGTGAGCTCAGGCAATCTACCCACCTCGGCCTCACAGAGTGCTAGGATTACAGGTGTGAGCCACCGTGCCTGGCAAAGGATGCTATCATTACGAAGAAAGCATGAAACTTAGTAGACAGTCTTTAAAACTCAGCATTTGGAAGAATAAAAAACATATATTTTTTAAAAAAATAGACACTCTGTAACTCAGGCTGCAGTGCAGTGACATGATCATAGCTCACTGCAGCCTTGAACTCTCAGGCTCAAATAACACTTCTGCTTCAGCCTCTCGAGTAGCTGAGACTACAGGTGCATGCCTCCATGCACAACTAAGTTTTAAATTTTTTTTTTTTTAGAGATGGCGTCTTACTATGTTGCCCAGGCCAGTCTAACTCCTGGGCTCAAGCCTTGATCCTGCCTCAGCCTCCCAGATGTGAGCCACCATATCCAGATCAGAATTTTTTAAAAGTTAAAATAGAGCCAATATGATTATTGTCATTATTCTTAAAGTTATTAAGAATAGTAGTAACACAGCTATGATTTAATAAGAAAAGAATAGTAATATTATTAATATTAAAATTGTTAATATTATGGGCTTGAATTAATTCCAGTGACTTGTATCCCCACTAAAATGACTGAGGGTGAATAGATATAGAAAAAGATGGCCATTTTCCATACTTATATCTGGACATAATTCTCAAGGCAACTTTAGAGAATGGCAAAAAGAATTATTTCTTCATGAAAGGATAATTTTTCATCTTTCAAATTCATTTTCAATAATAGCTAAAAGACAAAAGGAATGATTCTACTTATATAACAGTCAATAATAACAAGGCAGTATTAATCTTTGATGACAGAAGTCAGAATTGTGCTTTCTGCGGCTGGGGAGGAACAGGGGTGTAAAGCCTGGAAGGGGTCATAAGAAAGCTTCCAAGGTGTTAATAATTCTCTTATTTCTCCATCTGAGTAGGGTTATACAAGTATGTTTACAATATAAAAATTAACTGAGATATAGACAATTTGTGTATCTTTTGAATATACATTTCAATAAAAATATTTACTTAATGTTAAAGAAATCTGATGGGAAATATATTAAACAAATAGGAATCAGAATGTTTAACTTCCAAATTGGTAGAAGCAAAGAGAGACTCAGGTTATCTTCCTGTTTTTACCTGTGCTAGATTATAATCAGAGCTGGCTTTTTAATCAGGTACCGCACTGATGCTCAGTAATTATATTTGGTAATGATCTAACAAAAAAGTTCAACTGTTTTTAACTTTAAAAAGATAAAAGGCAAAAGATATGAAATTGTATTTAATTCCGTTTCTCTATTTTATTCTACTTACATTTTAAGTTACCAATTACTAAGGCCCTAATCAGTAAGTACTGACTGTGTAAAAGAGCATATTGAAAAAAATCTAATTTAAGTGATAATTTATGCCTAATTAAACTGAAAGAGCTTTGAGGATTCTTTTTCTTGGGTAGTATTTCTCAATCTATGTTCAGAAGAACACTAATGCTTTAGAGTTTTATAAAAAACAGCATTCAGTACTTAATTAAATTTGGGAAATGTTGGGTGAGACAGAAACTCTTCTTTACCACGGGATTTCTGAAAGCCTTTATAGGTTAATGAATATTGTGAATCTTTACAAAAGGTTATATGGTATGTGGCCTTTCTCAAACGTCACACCCCCTTCCCCCACCTCCGCCCCCACACCTGTTCACACTGTGTTCCCTGGAACACAGATTAACACAGTTTAAAGCCCAGCAAAGTTCTGAGAATGCTGCTCAGAAATTGCCAGCTGTGCTAAGTGTGCCTTTTAAAGCCTCTATGCACAGTGTAACCTCCACTGATTTTGATGGTTGAATGAATGGGCGTAAAATAAAACTGATCTATTAACAAGTGTTCTTTGAGGGTCTACTATTAAAAAACCAACATTTGCTTATTTATGTACTGGCTGGCTGTAGTGAAAGCTGAAGAAATATAAAAAATAGTTCTCACTCGAGGGGCTGACTGTCTACTGGGGCAGAAAAACCTGAATAAAGACATCTGAGAATGTTTTTAACAGTGCAGAGCAGGAAGATTTCTGGATGGAGAGGCTAGCAGGAGGAAGAAAACTCAGGCCACTGTAATCGCAGTGATCTTGGTTATACCTAAGATAAGAGTCAGAAAGAGTCTAGGAGAGAAGTGACCAAGTCAGAAAAATTAAGTTCACTGATCAAATCTGTATAGACTATGGGAGGCCATGACTACCATGTAAAAAACATAATGAAATCATCTTTTCTTTCAACATTGATTTTAAGGTTTGTTTTAAAACTGTATGCCTGAGCAGCTCTTGAGTGCTAATGGATTTTTGTCATTCTGCTTATTTTAGGGAAGTAATTTAGGGATCTTATGGTCCTGCCTAGATGAATTATGACAATATCAGATACTGCTGAAATTTTAGACAAATTACCTTTATGTCTTTTTTTTTTTTTTTTTTTTTTTTTTGAGACAGTGCCACAAGCTGTCACCCTGGGTAGAGTGCCGTGGCATCACAGCTCACAGTAACCTCCAACTCCTGGGCTCAAGTGAGTCTCCTGCCTCTGCCTCCCAAGTAGCTGGGACCACAGGCGCCCGCCACAATGCCCGGCCATTTTTTGGTTGCAGCCATCCTTGTTGTTTGGCGGGCCCGGGCTGGATTCGAACCCGCCAGCTTAGGTGTACGTGGTTGGCGCCTTAGCCCGTTGAGCCACAGGCGCCGAGCCTACCTTTATGTCTTTTAACATGACATAGTCCCCCATTAGTCATCATTATATTCTTCTAACAAAACATTTCATTCATAAAAGCAGGCTGTGGTCACATGTAGACATGAGAGGATCCACAAACCAAAAGACATTTTGAACAGGTAATATCAACTTGTCCTACCTTCATAAGGTCAAGCAGAATACTATTTAAAATTCCAAGGTATCTTCTCTCCAATGACTGAGGATGGTTAACAGCTGGAAACTATAAGAACAACACAACAGTAAAGTTAGCATTTGAGGAGGGATGTGTGTACATGTGCTTATGAGTGTTACAGAAGAAAGCAGAGCAGAAGTTACTGCCCTACTGTTCATCCAAGTCCAATTCTTATTTTTTGATTACTTTTGGTGTCTATGTATTTTAAATATGGATTAATAGGACTGGGATTGAATAATAGGGAAACTGACGGTGGAAGATGATACTTACTTAAATCTAGGCAACAATACTGAGAAATGAAAAGGAAATAAAATGAAAAAATTTGAAACTGTACCTTACAGTTTATAGAATATTGTCTGCTTATACAATCAGTTCTAATACAGTGCATACAGAATTTGCTTATACACACTTACAATTACTTCTTAGAATAATTGGGGGATTGGCAGGAGGGATACAGCATCAGATAGAATTCTTACACTTTTTCTACAACATATTATTTACTCCTGAAAATGGTGAAGTAAAAAAAGAAAAAAAGGCAGTGAGTGGCCAGCACCTAAAAGGTCACTGCAAAGTAGAAAGAGTGAATTCAGATATATGTCCTCTTATTGCTTTTAATATAATCTTGGAATGATCTTTTTTCAAATCCCTCCTTTTTGTAGGCTGGAACAGAGAGAAGACAAACACAGGTTCCTCATAAATGCATTTTCAAACAAAATGAGGGGAAGGGGTCAAGCTTATTTAGATGTTCTTTCCTTCCCTCTGCCAACTCACATTCTGTAGTATTTCAGGGGATGTTAAAACTGATATCTCTAAATATGCTAAATAAAGTGGATGGGAGGACTAATTATGTAGTAAAATTTCAAACAAGGTATTTAAAGAGTGATTATGACATCATTCCTACAATGTGTTTGGTATGGCAGTAGACACAGACTTTGGGTAAGACCTAAGGGGTGTGGAATCTGTGGCCTTAAGGAAACTATGGTCTTCCTGGTCCTTCAAGTACAGCCTTTTGACTAAATCCAAATATTACATAACAAATATTTTCATTAAAAGAGGTGCAACAGAGAAAGATGAAGCTTTTCTTGCTTCCTTTGGTGCTTAAGAAAGAACAATCTTGAAATCAGAAGGCTGTAAGTTCCCTAACCCCAAAATGAACCCACAGGGTAATATTTGAACCGGGGTTCAAGAGGTAAGAAAAATAGGGCAGCCCCTTCTAGATAGAGGAGAAGAAATAACATGAACTTAACACAGATGCACAGGCAATAACTTAAAACTGGTTTCTGGGGGAAGTGATGTAATATGAGGCATTTTAGATATTATTATTATTCCTATTTTAGAAATGAAGAAGATGACAATGAGAAAGTTCAAATAACTGGTTCAAGGTAAGTTATATAATTAAAAAGCAGTAGAACTAGTGTTTGTACCCAATCCTGTGATCCAAACCCACACTCTTTCTAAACCTAGGTGCCTCTCCTAAGGGAAGTTCCTTTTGATGTTTTTAGAGCCTTAAATATCAGCCCAAAGAGAGAGACACCTACCATACTGTGATAAAAGATGCTATACTGGTACGTTTTAATTAATACCATGTATTTTGCTTATAAGATCTATTTTATGCTACTGGATATCCTCCATTCTTTTTTTTTTCAGGAGTAACATTTCATTAATAAAATTAATGCTGAAAGTTAAAAGGTATTAGAAATATTACAATAAGAAATGACCAAGTAAACTAACTTTAAAAAATTAATTTATGTGTTTTTCAATGACATCTACTATTCTGAGGTCACTCAAAAAAACAGCCAGAACTCAAGCACAGAAATTTAAAGTATATCCCTATCAATGGTTTATTTTGTTTTCTTTCTTAATCACTCGGTAGATACAATATAGTGAGAATGCCTCTGTAGTGAATATTATGTGCCAGGCACTGGCCTGGGCATTTTACATATAACATTTCATCTTTACACCAATCAAATCTGGCAGTACTTCTGTTATCATTTTACACAAGAAAAAACAAAGGTACAAGATGGTGAAATAACTTCCTGAGGCCATTCAAGTAGTCAGTATGGAACCAGGCAGTGAACCCCAGTAGTTTAACTCCAAAGCTCATGCCCTACTTATATATATGAGATATCAATTTTTACTTTTTCCCGCTGAGAAGGAACATTAAAAAAGAGACTTCAAGGGGGGTGGCAGAGGAAAATCTGGCCTGATGAACCAGGAGGTCCGGAGAGCCCATAGGAATGTGGATATGAAGTAACCTAGGTAACCAATAACCAATAGAAAGAGAGCATCAATGACCAATAGGAAAGGGCAATACTGCCTGGAGATGCTGAGAGGCCAATGAAAGACTTGTGACCAATTTCAAATGGAGAGGGTAGTTAGACCTCTGCAGGCCTTTGTGGCTCTGTCTCCGTCACCTTTCCTCCTTCATGAGAGGGACCCCTTTCCAACTCTCTTTGGAAGTGCTCTAAACTTTCTCTTTGTTCTTCCTAAATACAATCTCTCTTTGTTACCCTGAAACTTGTGTAGGTTACTTTTACTTTCTATCCACACTGCTTCTGCCACTCCAGTTTTATTTTCAGTTTCCACTCACTTTTGTTTTCAATTACCGCTGTGCCTCAGTTGAACTTTCTAGCTCAGCCAAGCAATCAAACCAGGTCAACTGGGTTCAGAAAACTGGGACCCCCAGCCCCCAACATTTCCAAATAATGTAAACCATTAGAGCAACGTCTATGTGGATTTTCCAGTCTCTACATGATTGAATCCAAATGCACATCACACCAGACTGGTTACTGGTGAGCCTGGGGTTCACAGCAGCTGTAGTGTACACACCCTATATGCTTAGCTATCTGTCCCAGACATTCTCAAGTAATATCATAAAGGAAAACTTCCTCACAATATGTTATTAAGCCTCCAAAGAGATTAAGGCAATTTAGTTAAGATACCACAAAGACTTTCAGACTAAAAAGTAAAAATACTAAGGTTTATAAAAGCCAAAGTGTGACAAAAGCAGCAGTTTCCCTTAAGGACATTTATAATCACCATTATCATACGCTATCTAGCATTTTATAGATAATACTGTTTAGTGAGGAGGACTGTGAACAAAAAGAACCATAGAGAAATGAGGGAAAGATATCCTTTGTGTGGCCTATGGAATCCAAATGCCATTTATTCTTCAATATCCATTTCAAATTTCAAATGCTTCATAAAACCTTCTCTAATAAATCTCCAACCACGATTTCTAGCTTTTCAGAACCTCTGACATTCTTCATGATCCAAACCATATTGAGATATATTAGAACATAATAAAGAACATAGTACTTTATTATATCCCACACTTTCTTATAAATTATATTGTTTTCTAATTATTTCATGGATGAAAGCCTTAACTCTTCACCTAGTTTATAAGTTATAAAGGCAAAGTACCGTACTAGATCTGTTTATTCTTGCTTCAGAGAATCTAGCATAGAGCTTCATTAGCCAGATCAACAGCAAGTCAGCTGGCAAACCAAGCTTAATATTCTAGCAGTTAATGTTAAAATCCCGAGGTTAGATATTTAATCATGCAATACTATTCAACCTAGCAGCTGGGCTCACTATTCTAGGTGGGCTACAAATGAAATGGTGAACATTACAGTTCATTTTCTCAAGGAATTCAATAGTCCAGTGAATATGCATATTTGCAAATAGCTACTTCAAGGAGAATACAATGGGTACTACAAAAGAGATATGAGCAGAGTGCCTGGAATAGTGTAAAGGGCTTCATGGAGACAGGACATTTGGCCTGAGTGTGGGGGAGGGAGGAGGAGAAGGAAGTAGGTTAAGTTTTGGGAACATTATAGAAATGAAAATGTAGACTACAGAAACAACATGTCAAGGAAATGGTCAGAGGTTCAACGTGCCTGAAGAGGCAGAGGACAGAAAAAGTGAAGATGAAAAAGAATTTAAACTTCATCAGCAATCCTGCAGAGATTTTTAAACAAAAGGAGGATAGAATTAAGTGTGCTATTTGAGAAAAGTGAAAAGACTGAAGCAAAGAGGAAATGTTGGACAGAGCAGTTTGGAAGTGGTTATCAACAGTTAGGTGAAGGTGACAAAGTGAAAGAAGCATCAGAGATGATAGAGAGAAATGGAATATATTGAGCCTGAATGCTGATAACACAGATTGGTTCAGTTGTTCCTTGAAGGTTTAATGAATGCCTACTGGATATGCTAGGTTCTGTGTTAGATGCTGCAAATATTGTGAAAAGGGGGAACTTATATTCTAGTAGGGGAGGATTAGATAGTTAATAACAAACAAGTAAACAAATAGCCAAAATAATCCCATACTTGGATAAAAGCTATGATAGAAAAAAGAAGGGTGCTATGGCAGAGAGAGACTAGGAAGGAGATGTGGATGTCACGTTGGGTGGCCAAAGAGAAGGGGCATTCTCTGAGTTCAGATTTACAGAATAAGAAGGGGCCACACAAGGGAAACACCTTCTGGAGAAGAAGCCATAAGTCCCAAATCTGTGAAGCTAGAAACACTTTCGAATGTTTGTAGAGGCCAAACAACAAGAAAAGCAAGTGTGGTAAGAATCTGGAGAGGGAATGGAATGGAGATAGGTATGAGATGACGTCAGGGAGCCAGCAGGGCCTGGATCAGACAAGGCTGCAAGGGCCATGGCAGTGAGTGTAGATTGACCCTTGGTGAAATAGGAATTCATTAATTATGACCAACATTATTTATGAATATAATAGATTTTCCTTTCTGCAAGACTGAAGGCAAGTTCTACTGGTCATTATTTTCAACATCTAGTATTAGAAATGTTCAATAAAGTTGAACTAACCTGCTGAACCATATCTGCTGTTTGCACTCTCATTAATGGTCAGAATTTGGTGAATTTTGGCTTTTAAAAGCAAAAATAAAGGAAGAAGAGATAAACTTGCCTGAGGTAACAGATTTGAAAGAAAGAAAGTAGGAAGGAGATAAAAGACCCTGTGTATGCCTCTATCCATTCAGTTGGCCCATATTCACTAAGCCTAGCAGGAGCAGGCACTGTTTTGGGCCCTCACTGTGTGAGCAGTGGTAGTCTCCAAAAGGAAATTAACTGAGGGCCAAAAAAGCCAAAGGAAAAAACCCAAAGTGCTTTACTAACGGCAAGGTAACATGATTTGAGAGTTATGCATTTCAGAGAAAGAAAGGAAGTAGTAGTGAGATTATTTCACAGTTCCCACAGGAGTGGTTGAAAACTGAAAAAAATCACTTTTGGGGGTAGGAAGAGAGAAAGCAGCCTTCAAATCCCTGGCCACTCCAATAAGGCACCTATATAAGTGGGATGCTTCTCATTTGGGGCAACTTTATACTTTGTAAGATGCTTTTTAGCATATGCTTAGAAAACATGTTTTGTACAATATACTAGGTTTGAAAAAAAGATTTGATATTTCACTGTCAATGGACAAAAATATATCTGCTAGAACAAGAACTTTTAAATCTGCAGAATGTTAAGTATTTCAATGCTCTTAAATTACTTCAGATGTGCTTGCTCAAAGAAGCAGTAGTCACTCATACATTTTGTTATCTTTTGGGAATACTTAATATTTTGGACACAGGAATGGTCCAAGATAATCAAAGTTCAAAGTATAAGAATGCATATGCTAGAAAAGAGTTTGTAAAACTGGAACGTACAAATTAGAAAAAACATTAGCAGCTCCCACATTCAAATTCTGACCACTTTTTAAACTCACAAAAACAATAAGCATTGTGATGGGAAAGGGAATAATATTCAAACGATAGCTAAGCATTTCATTGTGCAATGAACATTTAAATACTATAGTACTGACTTCATTTTGGGTTTTAGCAAAACCTCTTACCCGAAGCCCGTGGAAACGAGGATTACTATAGAAGAGCTTCATCTGCTCAGATGGAAGTGGTCCTAGCACCTTCTGAATAGTAAAAAGTTGGTCAATTTCACTTTCTCCAGGAAATAAAGGCTGTCCATCGCTAAGCTCCCCAAGAATACAGCCCACTGACCACATGTCCACAGACTTTCCGTAAGGAGCTCTGAAAAGCAAAGGGAGAGATTAACTTGGCAACTGAAGAAATACAAATGTTTTAATAACTTCCAAATTATTTTGAACATATTTATGAATTAAAGCACATTTGTATAGTTAAAGAATAAGTATCACGTGAACAAAAAGAGTGTGTATATACCCAAGCAAAACTTCAAAACACAAATGAATACACCTATACTAATGAAGCTACCAGTTTAATAACAATTTAGTTAGCATATTCTAATTGGAAATCTATTCATGTCTGGATTTATCTTAAATAAACTCTAATGAAATGCACATATCTGATGAGTAACACCTCACTTGAGGAATGAAATGCTCCCAAGAAATGTATTTTCTAGGTAATTATCCTTTAGCTCTCTAAATGTCAAAAAGTTATATCTTACCCAGTTTTTGAGTTCAGTATATTAAAATGTGCTATGTATTGACTTACGTGTTTTCTTAAACACATTGAGTATTATTTCACCTTTGAATACTTAGCATTACAATTTCGAATAGTTAAGATTGTATTAAACGCTATCATATTATTTAGTTGAATATAAGGGTACCTTATTATACAGGGCTTTATTTTAGTTATTTCCCTAAATAGCATTTTTTTCAGTATACTTAACGGTTTATAGCTGTTGTCTAGGGTCTGAGTTTACCAGAGAGCTTTAGGAATGTTCCTGTTATTAACAAATGGAGGTTATAGCCTTAATTCAAATTATTTATGGTAGATTAATAATCCATATATATGTTTCAAACATAAATAATCCAAACTTTAAGAAGAAAAAGCCAAAATATATGAAAAAAAAATGGAATAAAATTTTGGAATACCAAAATAATACAGTAGTGATATAAAACTTCTAACTAAAGCATTGCTAACATTATAATATAAAACTTCTAACTAAAGCATTGCTAAGATTATATAGAATACAATTCTACCATAATAAATCATTGCAACAATAAATTAATATTGCATTTATCTCATTTCCTTCCCATAAAAACCTAAAACCATATGAGGAAACTTCATTTCGCTGTTTTGGTCGCTTGTTGGGGAGAGAAAGATACTGATCTCTCTTTCGCATCTGTAGGAGAGAGAAAACTTGTCCCACGGTGCTACATGGAGAAACCTATGGAAAATCTCCACATACTCACTACAAGCTGTCTTTCTGTCATCTGATTTGAATAATTTATGTAGCTGGAACTATTTTGAATGTCAAGGACAAAGTCTTAAGAATATATAAAAATGTAAATTCTTAAGGCATAACTAAGTATCAACTGATTTCAATGAGACTTTTGCATAAATATGGTTCTTCAACTAGTACTTGACAATTGCTTAATTAGCAATTCACTTTTGCTCTTCTTATTTATACTGTCCCCACCTACTTTTGGCAGCTATCACATAACCCTAAACCAAACCTCATTTTTCCTATAGGTATTATAAGGCAGAAAATACTCTCTGAAGAGTCACAAAAGCTGTCCTCAAAATGAACTCCTTGGGGCCCTCTTAGAGATAAAACTGTATTATAACAAGTCCTTCTACCATACTTCAGTCCTTGAACAGGGTTCTAAGAGTAACCTATTTCATACTCATTTTTTCATTCAGTATCCATTAAATACAAATTCCAATCTTGCCGCAGAAAATGGACTGTGTATCTCAGTAAATCCAGAAAGATACACAGAAGAAATAAACACAAAGAATATCAATACTAATTCCAAGATTAAAAATTAGCACAGAAATTCTAAACTCTATCCACCAACTTGAAGAGATAATAAAGTTATTAACTACCATTTCTAAGGATAAACGAAGTTTTTGATTTCAAAAAATTAGCAAAGCTTTCAATAACTGATGCCAACAATTCTAATAGGTCTAGGTCAACAACAAATCAAGAATTATCACCAGATAGTTGGCAGACACTGGGAAATGAATAGTTAACATCAAAATAAGCCCTCAGTAACTTAAATGTGTAGTAATCATGCTCTTCAGAAGACATCCAGAAATTTATATTGTTATTACATAAAAAGCATCTTTCAAAAATTAAATCTCTCATGTCCTCCAGATACATGTATGGCACACTAAAGAAAAGAGATGAAACCTATAATTTATGCACATGTCATCATTACCACTGTGTCTAATTTTGTATGTAGAACGTAACTTCTTTCTCCATCTTTGGGTGGTCCCAAAAAAGGAAATGTAATTTGGAGAAAATAAGAAAATACACATGTACTACAACTAGGAAAGGTAGAGAATAAAATGATGTGATTAGAGATCAGGACTACAAATTCCTTCTTAAGCTCTAAAGTTCTAATGTACCAAAAAAAAAAGAAAGAAAAAGAATCTTATCAGAAGACCTTTACCTTGTGTTAACAAATAAATGAAAGAGCATT
Source organism: Perodicticus potto (assembly GCA_963574655.1). Lineage (NCBI taxonomy): Eukaryota > Metazoa > Chordata > Mammalia > Primates > Lorisidae > Perodicticus > Perodicticus potto. Next base: position 18,519 of record CAUYRH010107485.1, on the reverse strand, counting down.
AAAAGTGGAAGAGGGGGCATAAAGTACATGAATGCAGAAGTGTTACTGAGAAAATCATCAATGCAGTGCTGGTTTGAAAAGGCATTTATAATCAAACAGAATTTACATTATTTAGGAGAAAAAAATTGATTCAGTATTTACCCCAAGTGTCTGTCAAAGTGGCTGGACTTAAGAGATACTTGATAAGTATTTGATGAATGAATAGATAAGCCAGAATGTCACACTGTGCGGACATTCACCTTCTTAATGTGGAAGATTATTAACAAAGATGGCTAAAATAATTCCTTCTATTTCTGTACGTATGTCACTTAGTTCTGTGGCTATGCCACTTCTCCCATTGAGAAGGTGGGATTAATTTCTCCATTCCTTGAATCAAGGCTTGGCCGTGAAACATGCTTTGTCCAATGAGGCAAAAGCCATGCAAACAAAGCTTAAAAAGTGCCTTTGCTTTGGGACTTACCCTCTTATAGCATAGAACTCTCCCACAATCACATGAAGAAACTTGGGCTAGCCTACTGGAGGACAAGTCCCAGTGGCTCGGACATCGTTTGTCTCAGCTGAAGCACCCTAAACCAACCAGCCCCCAGACGACCTGCCAGCTGACTGACGCTACATGAGTGACTGACTCTAAGAGAGACCAGCAGAATAACCACCCAGCTGAACTCAAATTACTGAAACCCAGAACTGTGAGCAAATAAAATGGTTCTTGTTTCATACCATTAAGTTTTTAGGTTGCTATACATAATTGACACACACTGCTATATATAACTGACACATTTAATTAAGTTTTTATTTTCCACAGATAATCTCAAAGCCAATGATCTAGGATCAGCATATATTTACATGTCATTTTATTTTGGGAGAGTAACTCACCCAAGTAAGAGTTCTGGTGATCGATACCATCTGGTGGCCACATACTCCGTGTAATTAGCATTATTGCCCTCTGATAGATTCCGAGCAAACCCTGAAAGAGAGCAAAGCCTAAAGACGTAACTTTGAAATAAAAGTAATGATTTTATATTGGCAAAATATTTCAGTGGTTAACCATTCTACAGGCATCTCTTTTATAACTTGCTTTACAATTTCAGTAACTTTGGAGCCTGAAGAGATCAGTAACCCATAACATAATGCACACACAGTAAATGCTGTGAGAGGCACACAATCTCAGTGTTGGGTAGTAACTGCAATTACAGATGGGAAGTCAGAAACAGATACTGTGGCAAACTCATAATGTTAAGGAAATGCCAAAAATGCCAAGATCAAATTTTTTTTGATACAGTATTTTGATAGTTCCTTTTTATTATCCTAAGCATGTCTTTCAAAATCTAGGATAGAGCAAGACTCTTCTTTGCAATATTCCTTATCATAAAGTATGAAGAAAATTAAGCCCTGTAAGACATTTTTTCTCAAGCAAGCAAGTTCATAATTAATTTTTTTGAAAATACTGAGTGAAAATAGCTACACATGCTTCCAATTGCTCTACTGGACAAAATGGGTCATTCTACAAAGTGAATTTTTACAACACTTCAGTTTCTCACTTGTGTGATCCATCTTTTATGTGCTAATCTAATCTAATTTCTGTTATGACAAAGATATAGATTCTTAGTTATGTGTGGAGGTTTACAAACTATTTGTGATATGTGAATATGTTAAAACATGCTTAAAGTTCTTATTCAGCATATAGCTTACATAAAAATATAACAGAGTCTCACTTTATCGCCCTCAGTAGAGTGCTGTGGCATCACAGCTCACAGCAATCTCCAGCTCTTGGGCTTAGGCAATTCTCTTGCCTCAGCCTCCCAAGTAGCTGGGACTACAGGTGCCTGCCACAATGCCCAGCTATTTTTTTACAGTTTGGACGGGGCAGGTTCGAACCGGCCACCCTCAGTATATGGGGCTGGTGCCCTACTCACAGAGCCCTACTCGCTGCCTTATAAAACTATAATTTTTAAAAAATGGTTTATGACATACACACCCTAATTTACAATTTAAAAACTTTTCTGAATTATTTTCATTTAACTCCTTAACAATGCTTAATACAGAGTTATCTACATGGGAGACAACAATTTACTATTAGAATAGAGTACAACTCAAGTTTCCTATACATTCAATCAAGAGCTGAAAGATATCAATTACTAATCTTGTTCAGTGAACATTTAGAGGAAGTAAATAAGTGTTCTAAAAATGTCTTTTGACCTTGCAGATATATAACTATTGCATGTACGTCATACACATGTGTATATATTTATATAGGCATATTTTAGTGTTTATGATTAAATCTAGAACAATTTCTATCAATGTTTAAAATACTTTTTTTATCCTACTCAAACCAAAAGGCCATAGTGATAAGCTCTCAGAAAATTCTTTTTTGTGTGTGTCATTAGGTACTAGACTTATGAATATATGTACATGCATGTATCTGTTTTGAATGAACTCTTCTTAAACAAATACCATATGATAAATTTTTCAAAATAGTAGACGATACTGTACAAAGAGAAAGCAGTATTCCTTTAGCAATCAATTTTTCAATATATGACCCAATATAATGTTCCTCTGCTAATTTATGTCAAAACATAAAAATTACTTTTAATATCCATTTACAAGCTACCTATGTATTAACCTTAAATTACTTCTGTAAGTAACAAGATTCTGTAAGTACCAATAGTACCAACTATTTCTATTTAACTTACCAAAGTCGCATAGTTTCAAAACATCGTTGTGGCTGATTAAGAGATTTTCTGGTTTTATATCTGGAGTATCAGGATTAAAAAACAATTAGTAGAAATGTTCTATATTCTGTTGATTGATTCTGTTAGATCACTATAACAGCATCTAATTATAAATATCTAGAGTAACTTGAACAGAAAATTGTGGCAGTCAAAAGCAAGAGTAACACATTTGATGCTGGTACATAAAAGTTTCAATTAATTTCTTTTTGAGAAACATGCAGGCCATAATTTCAAAAACATTTTTTTTCTCTTTAAATCATAAAAGGATTTAGTCTCAGAAAGAAATTCAAGAATGATTAAATCTAGGCTAACATATTTCAAGAAACTATTTCTACTTCATAAAATACTAGTAACGATTTTTTGGAGATAGAATATAAAGTATTTATAACCACAAGATACCTTAAAAATACATACAAAAGTAGCTAACATTATATTTACTGAGGGAAAAAAATACAAGACATGCTTCTTGTTTTGGTTTTTTATATAATTTACATATTTACATCTCTAGCTTTTCTGTGTGGTCCATGATTATCAATGTCTAAAGCTAGAACTATACTGGAGGAGTCAAGCTAAGATGTCTAATTTTTTCCATGGATCTTCTGAAGATGTGGTGGGAGGAGAGATGCACAGAAAATGCAACTGAATTTTCCTTTTGGAAGGCATCTCACAATTCTATTTTTAGAGTATAGTACCCATCATCTCATATGGTGGAGGTGCAAATGGAGAAAGGCAGAAATCTGTAGATTTCACTAATTTGTAACACATTTCAAGAAACTATTTTTACTTCATAAAATACTAATAATACACTTAACCAAATCACAGTATCATGATGGAAATGTAGCTAATTCAGCTCCTCATTTATACCCTCAAACTATTATACAGACTGTAATTAGAAAAATTAACCTAGACACTGGATGGCCAGCTGATGTGGAGACCTATCTAACAACCTTGATATGGTAACTGCTGTGAGAGTCAAATGCAAGAGAAATAGGAACTGTCTCTAGAAATAATATAAGCTGGCATTCTCTATGACCTTTAGGCTATTCTTAAAAATGATACTGTTTTTGAAGTGATATCTTTGTGTGTTTGTATAGGTAAATGAAAATGCAGCATTCATTTATCTGATAATTCAAAGATAAGAAGTGAATGTTGCCAACATTTTCTGATAAACATCTCTTAGCATCATTCTGCTAATTTGTATCCCACTACTGTAAAACTCTGCAATGCAAGAGAGAATATCAGAAGATAAAAGGTGGAGAGTCAAAGATGATGCTAAGCAAGTAATTTCCCTTTTATTATTATAAGCCACCCACTACATGGCAGCAAAGGACAAAATAAAACAGTTTCTGGTCATATAATTATGGCCTTTATGCAAAGTTGATCATGCCCGCACCCTGCAAACAATGAGCACTTTTCACTAATGGGTGGAGAAAATTAGGAAGTGAAGATATACACTAGAGACTGTTGGTATAAGAGAGAATGAGAGGTGAGTGCCAGTGGGGGTCTGTGACTTAGGGATCACCTATAAAGTTGGACTCTGGGTTGTCTCACATTACTTGGTCTACCTGCAGGACCAAATAAGTGGTCCCCCCACCTTAAAGTAAGCTTCAAAGTTCACATTTGTTGAGCTTTCGTTTATCACTAGGCATTTCTACAGCTGAGAGTGGATCTGGTTATACAAACCCAGAAGTCTCATTATAAAATCCAAATATCTTTGTGATTCATCCTTTCAGTGACACAAAAGAAGATTTGGAGAGCAAACAACTTCTCATACTTCTCTTATACTTTCAAAATATTAAATTTAAATGGAAATGTCAGTGCCTGTGGAAATATTCTTAAGATAGTAATGTGTGAAGTATTTTGTTAACTTTATTGATTTTTAAAAATATTTTCCATTTCTAAAATCTCATACTCACCTCTATGGACAATATCGTTCTTATGACACCAGTGAATAGCTTTGATTAATTGATAGATGTAGCTTTTTACTTTTTCAGGTGGAACTCCATTTGGCATTTCTTCCAGCAATTCAAGCATATTCTAAAAATTAGAGCCATTAATTTCAAAAATTAGGTAGCCCCATAAATTATGTGTTAACAATTTTTTTTAAAACATCTTGGATAATTCATCCAAAACACAGCATGCAATTTTTTTTATTGCTTTGCTTTTTATCTATAGCTTTTTTCATGCTGAATCAGGATATTGCATTAAATCAAGCCTTTCTTTTATGAGAAATTCCATGTTTACTACTCCCCAGTGATGCTCCATAAAATAATCCTGTGCACTCTTTAGTCCCCCTAAAGCTTTTCAGGCATTATTTTAGAATAATTTTAAAGGAGAAGCAATACAAAGTAGAGATATGATACTATAATGTATAAGGGGAGGGGGACAGTCATTTTAACGTAGAACACTGTGTATCTTCAGTAGAATTTTGTAATAAAATCAAGCCTTGAAAATATTTCTGGAAGATCTGGGCAATATGCTTAAAAGAAAAAATAAGAAAAAAGTCTCTTAGATATGATTGATAAATTAAAACAGGCTAGAAAATACTGTTGAAATAAGAACTCACAGACCTCAAATAATTCAATAATCAAAATCTTTCATTGGAGTCAGAGACCATTCTAACTAGAATTCATGCAAAAAAAAATTTTTTTTTTTTTTGAGACAGAGTTTCACTATGTGAGCTGTGACATCACAGTTCACAGCAACCTCCAACTCCTGCGCTTAAGCGATTCTCTTGCCTCAGCCTCCCAAGTAGCTGGGACTACAAGTGCCCGCCACGATGCCCAGCTATTTTTTGTTGCAGTTGTCATTGTTGTTTCAGCTGGCTCGGGCTGGGTTTGAACCCATCAACCTCAGTGTATGTGGCTGGCACAGTAACCCCTGAGCCATGGGCGCCGAGCCGATGCAAAATGTTTTATTAAGTAGAAACTCCACTTAGCCAGTCTCCATTGAATTTCCAGATTAATCAAACACTGTCCGTTCCCTCTGTAAATCACAACATGCAAGGCTCCACAGTATTATCATAGCTTATTGTTTATAGGCAGCCATCCAGGACAGTAGTTCTTAAAGTTGACCTGCATTATCTCTGGGGTGTCAGACCCTGCAGAGGGCCCATGAAGTCAAAACTACATTCATAACAGTCAGGTGTCTGCCTTTCTCCCTGTGTTGGCATTTACACAGATGGTACAAACCAACAATGGGTAAACAGCTGGCACCTTAGAGTGAATGCAGGCATTGGGTTCCTTAATCCAATTAACTCTTGCAGTTAAAGAAAAAAGTGCAGTTTTAGGTTAAGAATGTCCTTGATAAAGCAGTAAAAAAATACTTTTACTAAACTTTGATTTTTGAGTATATGTCTTATCAAGAATCTATCTACATGATAACTCCCCCAATATTATGAACTTTTAAAAAAGTGTATATACAAAAAGAAATCTACATGATAAAATGAGATATGCACATAAAGCCCTTCTGCTGCACATGTGCCATCTGTACGATGGTTATCTTGAGGAAAAGCACTTCGATGACTGCGATACAAGCTGAACTGGCTGGTTTTATTTTTTTTTTTTTATGGAATACCTCCCCCCCACCCTAGACAGAGCTTGGGCTAGCCTTGAACTTCTGAGCTCAAGGGATCCTCCCACCTCCTCAGTCTCCCAGAGTGCTCAGATTACAGGTGTGAGCCACCACACCCCACCAGGAACATTATTTTTTACTTGAAAAACTTGTAAGAATGACTAAACTTGTGTATTCTTTTAAAATAAATCAATGAATATTTTTTGATTGCTCGGTTTTGACTTCCAATCAGAAACATCAATGGATAAAACCCACATAAATAAAAACCTCTTAGAGTTCCTAATAATTTTCAGAGCCTAAAGGAATCCTAAGATCAAAAAGTTAGAAAAACACTGCTCAAATAGAGCCTCACGATTTTCTTTCCACCAATTGAGTTGTATACCCATAGAGAATCAGTTGTGTTTACTCCTCTCCCCATTTATAACAGACAAATTTGTTATTTTAATATAATTAAATATCATATAAACCACTGAAATATTTTTTGTAAATTTAGAGTTGCTACTTGTAAAAAAACAAGTGGAATATGTTGGAAAGACTTGATAAAAGTAAGCTCACTCACTTTTGCCACCTAATCAAAAGTGAGTGAGGTAACTATAAAATATTGGCAAGGGATAGGTGCTGGTTGTAATAAGCATATATAGTAAATGATCCTCCGTTGAGATTCCTTTGCAAGTGTTTTTGAGCTTTTGCTTCATTTTAAAGATGCATTACATATACTATGTATGTAAAAAAGACTAATCAGAATTGCAATCAGGAGAGCAATATGCGAAAGGCCTTGAACCGACCTCTAAAGAATGATAAATGAATATATACCGTATTTGTTTCCAGAGAAAATAAAATGTTTAAAGTACGTATGAATCATTTTCTATAATTCTCTATTTGAATAGACTGTTTCAATTAACAAACACACAGGAGGTGCCAAATTCACAGGAAGAAAAGGAGGACTTGGTATTGTAGAAAACGAATTGTATCTTTTATTTTATATTCCACTCTAAATTCCTCAGAGGCAGGGATATTGTTCTCCAATACCTATTCTTCCCTTACTCCATAGAAGTATGATTTTTGACTGGAGGCCTACCTGCTCGGAACAAAGAGTACACTTCCCCTCTGCCTTGTAGCTAGTGTGGCCATGCAACTACAACCTGGCCAATGGGACGTGACAGCTAGAGCTCCACCCAGACGTTAAGGACAAAGGCCACATCTCAGAGGTGGTGGAGCAGCCTGCGCCCCCTACACTGTGGAGCAAGGGAGCCACACTAGTCCTGTATTGCCTACCTTTGTATTTGTACATGAAGGAGAAATAAACTTCTATTTTGTTTAAGTTATTATAATCCGGGCTCTCTGTTACCTATTATCCCCTACCCTACAGCATCTTTCTCCTTGCCCTCCTGACACACCGTCAACTGTTAGGCACTGCCACTGATGGGCAGGTGTGATGGTCACTTTCCACCTAAGAATCCCAGGCCTGGGGATCAGAATATTGGAATTCTGGTGGCACCAATGCCATTTTGCAGCAGAAAACACCAAATTTCCTCTCCCAGTGAGGAAAACAGATACACAGAAGTATACTAAAGTGTATTAATCATGAACGATCACCAAAAGAACACAAATCAAAAGGGCAAACTAAAATAGAGCTGTCAAAAAATTTAATATTTGGCAGTGAACACTGCAAATTGCATGATTATTTGTGACAACAAAAAAATAAAGAGCATCTGACTTTCCCTGAGATCCTAGTATAACCATTCTTTAAAAAAAAAAAAAAAAAAAACAAAACTGGCGGTGCCTGTGGCTCAAAGGAGTAGGGTGCCAGCCCCACATGCCGGAGGTGGCGGGTTCAAACCCAGCCCCGGCCAAAAAATGCAAAAAAAAAAAACTTAAAAAAAAATCACCTTTTAGTTTTATGTTGGTAGAGAAGATACCTTAGAGAGAATACCTAAATTGACACAGAAAAAGAAACTTAAAACAGATTTTGGAAAAGAAACATAAAAGCAGTGGTTGAAAACTACAAAGAACCTTCTAGTACTTTTCAAATTTTACAAATGATGAAATTGCTATGTACATATTTTTTTTATTTTGAAAAGGAACTTGTAAAAGCTGAATGAATCTGAGGCCTTGTCATTGATCAGTCATCTTGACAACACTGCTTTCCATTTGGTAATGACAAGGGTGAGCTCTATCATTTATGGTATCGCAGGCATGGACCTACAGCAAACATAAACCTCTCATCTCAGTCTTCTTTAGATAACAGCCCAGGAAATCAGCAGGTGCCACCTATTTACTCATCAAGGAAACTGCTAAAAGGTTTGCCTGGCTCCAGTTTCTTCTCCTATTGTTAAGGTGCTTATTTAAGTTCTTAATCAACTGCTGCAGGTCATTTTTTCTTTAACAAATTCCTAGACAGGCATTATTGATTACTGTAGCATACACTTGCCTTTAGGTCATGTCATTAAAATTGTCACTGACAAGTTGACCATTTTTTAAAAAGTTCTAAGGCAAATGTGCTGACAACTCCAATAATGTAGGCTTTTCTTCCTTTCTCCCAGCTTCTAAGTTCCTTACTTGTGTGTGGTTTCATGTAAGGCCTCACCTTAGGCCTCCTGGGCATCTCCTTCCTGCAAACAAAGCCAGAGCACTGGCCATTCACAAGGGGCTGCTCCCCAGCCTGCTCATTCACCACCCGGTACCGTACAGCATCGCTGTCAATTTACCAGCTCTCCACAGAAGCCTTGTTTAGGTTTAATTAAAATACATCTAAAAACTACTTGTTGAGGGTGCAGTGGCTCACGCCTATGATCCTAGCACTCTGGGAGGCCAAGGCAGGAGGATTGCTTGAGCTCAGGAGGACTTCCAAAGCCAACTGAGCAAGAATGAGACCCCCCGTCTCTACTAAAAATAGAAAAACTAGCCAGGTGTCATGGCAGGCACCTGTAGTCTCAGCTACTCAGGAGGCTGAGGCAAGAGGCTTGCTTGAGCCCAAGAATTCGAGGTTGCTGTGAGCTATGATGACGTCATGACACTCTACCCAGGGTGACAAAGTAAGACTCCTTCTCCCAAAAAAAAAAAAAACCAAACTGAGAAGTAAATATTACTTGTTGAACACAGAGGCTAAGACTTTAGAAGCCAAGTCAGTATAGCGTTCAAACTTAACAGGATCTCTGTACAGTTAAATTATATAAAATCCTTAAATATATTTCAGGGCTTTTTTTTTTTTTGAGACTGGTCTCACTCTGTGGCCCTGGGTAGAGTACTATGGTGTCATAGCTCACAGCAACCTCAAACTCTTGGGCTTAAGAGATTCTCTTGCCTCAGCCTCCTCAGTAGCTGAGACTACAGGTGCCTGCCATGACACCTGGCTAGTTTTTCTATTTTTAGTAGAGATGGGGTCTCGTTCTTGCTCAGGTTGCTCTGGAACTCCTCCTGAGTTTAAGCAATCCTCCTACCTCCGCCTCCCAGAGTGCTGGGATCACACGCGTGAACTACCACTCCCAGCCTACTCAGAACTTCTAATGATTAATAACACCTTCATTTTTAAAGTCCTCAGATTATGAGCACATTGACAAATCATACTATATAATGACACTTTCTTCCATAATGTCAGAGAGAGCCCTAAGAAAATCAGGCAAATTGGCACATTGACAACTAATGACTTACTTTTTCAACATACTCAAACACCAAGTACAATTTCCCTCTCCTACGAAAGGCTTCCTTCAGCTCCACGATGTTTTCTTGCTTGAGAGTCCGAAGCATTTTAAGCTCTCGTAAAGTCGTTTCCTTGACTTCTTCATTTTCTAGAATGTAATCAATGGTGAAGTGAGTAAAATTAACTTTGAAACTACTATTCAAAGAAATCCAAGAACACTGAAGATATCCCAACTTTGCCTTCCACTTTGAACATTTCTGAATAATTAGAATGAAATGTTAAATAACATTTTCTTGCTAAAAAGATTAAAAATGAGGAAAATAAACAAGAAAAGGTTTACTTGACCAGCATGAACTTGATTTTCTGCTTGTGCTTTCTCATACTCCCTTTATTGGAAACTGTATGTGTAAAAAAACACAGACTTACAGATACAACATATGAATCCATTTTATTTTATTTTATTTTTATTAAATCATAGCTGTGTACATTAGTGCAATCAAGGGGTATAATGTGTTGGTTTCGTACACAATCTGAAATATTTTCATCAAACTGTTTAACATAGCCTTAGTTATTGTAAGAAGACATTTGTATTCTGCATTTAGTAAGTTTCACCTGTACCCCTCTAAGATGCACCACAGGTGTGGCCCCACCAAATACCCTCCCTCCACCAAATCTCCCCCCTTCCCTCTCCTCCCTTGCCCCTTTCCCCATATTCTTGCGCTATAATTGGGTTATAGCCTTCATATGAAAGCTATAAATTAACTTCATAGTAGGGCTGAGTACATTGGATAGTTTTTCTTCCATTGTCATTTTAACTCTAACCCCCTGTACTGGGGAAGAAGTTTAAAAGGGCAGTAAGGAATCAACCATACTAGCGTGCAGAGGAACCTCTATCCAGCCAGCATCTGAAGCAGCTGACATCGTTAATGTGGGCCTGAAGCTTTGGCTTAAAAGAGCATTTTATTCCTCAGGCTGCATGTGAGCAGAGGTCGTGTGCCAGGCATCCACAATGCAGTTCACAGCCAAGCTGCAGTGAATTCTAAGAGTGCCTGATCGTCTCTCTGAACAGCAGCTGTTATAGGTTCCTGTTGTCCTCCTGTGGCATGTCCATCTGTCCATCCCAGATGGTGTAGCTGTTCTGGTATGGAGAACTTATGCTGAACCAATATACCCGCTTCCATACCATCAACTTCACTCAGGCTAACCTCCACAGTCATGGAGAAAGGACAGAAGTCACATTAACTCTAATGGATTAAATGGCAGGGGAGTGGTGAAGATAATTTCATTTTAAAATTTCATTTAAAAGTGAGCATTTGTGATAACTTTAGACTTAGCTGGGAAATTCTAACTACCATGTTTTTATATGAATGTACCAGGATACAGATTCATAATCCCTGATTTACAATTTCAAACCCCCCCCCCCAAACAGTCTAAAAACTGCAAGCTTTTTCTAAGTTTATGGCAAATTTACTTAGAGGCAAAACCTGAACTGACATGAGGCCACTTACATTGTTTATCTCATCCAATGTAAACATTCATATGGCGTGCTATAGAAATATTACCTGATTAGGAGGCACTATATAATATGCCATATTCCTATTCTAAACCCCAAAAGTTATCAATCCTAAAACACTTGACCAACATGAACTTGATTTTCTGCTTTTTCAATCCTAAACACTTGACCCCTAGGTTTTGGGTGAGGGCCAGAATCCCAGCTAAAGGATGTCTTCAAGTTTGAAGAAGAAAATGGAGTTTGGAGACAGGGGCAAGGAAGACTAATACACCTTCCAGGAAGAAATGCTCTCTATATGAGGTACACAAGAGGGCCAAAGGGAGAGGGAAGTTTCTGGATGCAGTGCCCAGAAGTACTACTTCAGATTATTTTCAATCCCAGTCCCCTCTCCCAAATCCCTTTCAAATGTGTTTAAGGAAAAGAGTATAGGCTCAGCACGTGTAGCTCAGTACATAGGGCGCCAGCCACACACACTGGGACTGGCGGGCTAGAACTTGGCCTAGGCCTGCTAAACAACAATGACAACTACAACAAAATAATAGCCAGGCGTTGTGGTGGGCACCTGTATCCCAGCTACTTGGAGGCTGAGGCAAGAGAATCGCTTGAGCCCAGGAGTTTGAGGTTGCTGTAAGCTGTGACACCATGGTACTCTACCGAGGGTGACACAGTGAGACTCTGTCTCAAAAACAAACAAAAAAAGAGTATAATAAAAGTTGGGGGTTTACAGCACCAGAATACCTGTAACAAACCAGGAGCATAAAGGCAATACTCCTTTGTGAACTGGTTATGTACATGAAATATTCTCCTACTTTAGCCAGAAAGCTATTGGAGAATGCTGGGACACAGGTTAGGAAAGGACAGAGAGAGATACTGCCTATCAGAAGACAAGAATCATCAGTGAGAAAGGCCAACACTGGTACACAGAGAACCAGCCCGGCCCACACTAGGGAGGTCAACTGAGTAGGTAGTCACAGGGCTCACGTCAGGGGAAAAGAGTGCGACAGTGGATACCACCTGGCAGTGGGGGAATATGTGAGATGCACTCAGAGGACTTCCCAAAATGGCTTAGAGGACTGTGAGAGGACAAAGGTCCAGCTGTTCTACAAGCTGGGGCTGAGCCAGAGAAGTGGTGTCATGACTATGAGAATGCTGTGGCAGCCTCAGGTGCTGAAGCAGAGGAAGCGCCACCAGTTTCCTAAAGAAGCTGGACTGGGAGCCTGCCTTTCTGATATTCCCTCTGAGTTACTCTGGAGGTTGGGGGTCACTCAACTAAAATCCCTCTATCTGTAAGAGACTCTTGATAAGAAACAATCTATAAGGAACTAATCCAAGAGGAGATAAATATACTGATTACTCATGATCTTGTCACCACTTGCCTTTCCATCCTCATCTCATGCCCCTCTCCTCCACCTTCCCTTTAGTCTTTCAGTTCCTAAAATAGCCCCCAACTTGGTTCTTCAAACTTATAGCCTTTGCACTTATTTCCTCGCTTGGAATACTCAGTATACTACCCTAGCTTTTACAAATTTAACTTTGAATACCTCTCTTTAAAAGTCTCTCCCAGACGACAAAGCAAGGCGGCTCCTGTCTCCATTATGCCTTATCACTGTACTCTGGACATTCCTTTCACAAAACTTCTGAACACTTTTTTCTTTTCTTTTTTTTTTTTTTTTTGTAGAGACAGAGTCTCACTTCATCGCCCTCAGTAGAGTGCCGTGGCGTCACACAGCTCACAGCAACCTCCAACTCCTGGGCTTAGGTGATTCTCTTGCCTCAGCCTCCCGAGGAGCTGGGACTAGAACACTTTTCTTGATATATTTGTTTGCTTACTGGTTTACCATCTGTGCAGCCACCCCTGCCAAACTCAGAGCTCGAGGAGGACAGGACTAAGTTCTGCTGTTCAACAATATACACCTAAGCACTTAGGACTGCACCTGGAACGAAAAGGTGCTCAACAAACTCTTCCTCTATAAATGCTTCCACTGGGCCATGAGGCAATCGCTGCTCATACATGGCTCGTTCTTCCTCACTTCAGATGTGGGGGAAAACAGCAAAGGGCTGACAAGCAGTAAGCACTTTGCCCCCTCAGATCTCAGTACAGTGCTGTCAATCTTCTCTCGCTAGAACTTTGAAAGAGCTGTTTATCAGGCAGTAAGACAAATTGCATCTATTTCCCCTTATTCATTGCTGTCCCTGGTTGTCTTCTATAGTGTGTGACTATGAAAAATGCAGGATCTAGAAAACTGACAGTACTTAGGGTCAAGAACACACACACACACACACACACACATAAATCATTAAAAGCATCCATAAACTATGCTGGAGTTGGGTACCAATAAATGTTTCAACAAAGTCACTAAGTAAATACAGCTGGTGCATCTTCCCTAATCAAATGCTTGGTGAATTCTTGGTATCTGAAAGCAACTGAATAAAAGGGCACATTGTCTTATTACCAACTAGTGGCAGTTTCACTTTGCTAACCGATACAGCCTTAGACTGGCTGAATCAGAATAGCTTTAGTAGAAGGAACATTGGAATAGGAATAGGGAGACCCAGGGTTGGGATTCAGCCTTTTATCTGACTAACAGTGTAACTTTGGGCAATCCACTTAACTTTTCATCAGTAAAATAAACAAATAAATGTCCCCCAACTCCCCAAAATCCTATGGCCATTTCCCAATCTAATAATTTATTTATTTTCATTAAAATCATATTGACTATAACCTGAAACTTGGTGGAATTTTGGTATTTCGTTCTTATACATTATTCAAATCTATATCGACTCCATTTAACAATGGTTATAGAGAAAAGATAAAGGAATCTTCAAAAAGAAGCATAGAAAATCACCCACAGGCTTTGTGCCTGTAGCTCAAGCAGCTAAGGCACCAGCCACATACCCCAGAGCTGGCAGGTTCGAATCCAGCCTGGGCCTGCCAAACAATGACAACTACAACCAAAAAATAGCCAGGCATTGTGGCAGGCACCTGTAGTCCCAGCTACTTGGGAGGCTGAGGCAAGATAATCGCTTCAGCCCAGGAGTTGGACGTTGCTGTGGGTTGTGATATCACAGCACTCTACCCAGGGCGACAGCTTGAGCTCTGTCTCAAGAAAAAAAAAAAAGAAAGAAAAAAAAAGAAAATCACTTACAATTTACTGCCAAAATGATTTCATTTGAACAGATTGTGTTTTTTAAGGAAAGAAGGCTTCTCTATTTTATGCCAGACATAGGTATTCAAGACTGAGATAAGCACTTGAGCACTAAGAATGTAATGAATGGGAACAGGCAGGAAGTGGCATTAATTCCCTAAGTGCATGTGGAATGTGCACTCTTCCTTACATGGTACATCCTATAATTTCATTTTCCTAAGTACTTTTAAGGTTGCTGGCCTGCCCTGCACTTTATGATAAAAATTGTGACCCTAAACTATCAGATGATGAAGAAAAGGAATGCACAGTCCATTTACAGAAGCTTCTCTCCTCAGAGGTTCAGAAAGTAGCAAAAGCACTTCACTGGGGTGAAATGAGTGAAACGAGCACAGAAATCACTGCCTTTTAGTTGAAATGATCCTTATGAATTCTTTACCTAGGCTGGCTCCTCTAGTTCACAAATGAAGAAACCAAGTCTAGAATAGACAACTTTCTCAGAGTGAGTGAACTGAGGGTCACATTCTACCTCATAGTCTGAGCAGAACACAGGGGCAGTGGCCTGGTGTAATAGTAAGCTTTGGAGAGTTACAGCACCTAGGTTCAGGCCTAGACTCTGCTACTGTTTACTGAGTGGCAAAGTAGCACAGTATGAGCAGAAGAAAACCCAGTGAAGATTCTCGGTCTGCATTTTAGTTGCAGTTCATCATGCACAACCTGTGCAACTTTGGGCCTTGGGTTCATCACCTGAAAGTTGGAGCTGGGGTTACCCTGGATAATTCTTCCAGACATACCTCTTTACCTGTAGAAACCATACGTACACGCTGACTGGGCTTGCCACCAATTACCACTGAGGGGGTTTAGCTGAATGCAGGAATAACTCTGACAAAGTTATGTGCAGATATTTATAAATCCTACTGAGTGAGGACTAAATGGCAGGATAGAAAAAGGATGTCAAGTAAAAACAAACCAAAAAACTGTCCTATTTCTAAAGCTTACCAGTAAGGCAAGTTAGCACATCTAAAAAATCAAGGGAGAGAGACACTAAAGTAAAAGAACAATTTTTAAGAAGAAAGATCACAGGAGCAAAAGAAATTCAAAGATAAGTGATAAAAAGAAAAATCTAAAGATGAACAGAAACTCTATTGTAACTCTATTTTTAAAGAACTGTGGGCTTAGAAAAGAAATCCAGGAATAGCTGTAACCTACTTTATGAAATCACAAACCTGACATTATTGTATAGCCAAGAGGCCAAAATGGACCTTTAAACGGATATGCTGAAAAAAGTCAACCCACTCTTGTTCAAAACCATGGGGGTACCATGTTTGAGACTGGCTGTCCTGATTGAAGAAATATCAACAGCAGGGCAATTCAAATGCTGGTGCTTCTTATACCAAAAGATGAGGACCCTCTAATCTTTCGAGATGAAGGACAGATAGAAGCACTATGGAAATTTATTAAATCACTCCATTTTTGGATTTGAAAAGGAAGTATGGTGAAATCATGATGAGTCAGAATACTCAAGTTTAGTTAGTCAAATTCTTCAATCAAGGGTTGGAAACATTGTTGCGAGACCTATCTTACAGAGAAATCAGGCTCTTAAGTTTTAAGAACTCAAGCGTATGAACTTTTGCTTTGTACCATTACATAAAATAGGAGACCAGAGTACTCGTGAATTAGTGAACAATATGGAGCTTTCTAGTGTATGGGCAAAAGTAAGAATAAAATTAGATGATAAACTAAATGATCATTTTCTAATAATTAAGAATGTCCATTCCAAGAGAAAAGTGTTTATAGAAAACCTAAGAAGCAACAGAATATAAAATGCAAACAATTTTGATATAAACTCAGAGACACAAGCTAAATTCCATCGTAAACATGGACTGCTGTACAGCTCCCTGGAGCTGGCCTCCATACCATGTATGGAGGCTCAGTGACAAATAGGGAAGATCCCTCTTCACCCCATCATCTGTACATTGAAGGAAAGAGAGAAAAGTCCAAAGAAACAAAAGGAAGATCCACATGTATGTCAAAAACACTGGACAATAGGTTCTCTAAAAGTAAAAATTGGACAGATAATATTTTAAATTTCTGTGGATCTAAAGCTATGCACTCTAAAGCAGTGTCCTTGGATTATTTAATAAATTGAGGACAGCAGACATTTGCATGTGTATATGAGAATAATTCAATAATGATAGAAGATTATCACCTGAACATCAAATCTCATCATATAAGATGGGAGTTATATTAAGGGTAGGAGAATTAGGCTAAATTTATAATTACACATCATCTGAAAAGGGAAAAGGGGCCTTTCAACTAAATAATCTGTGGTATCTTTATGGTCTGTGGTCGTTTTTTTTCTTCTCAGAAAATCCAAATAATGGACAGAACTAATTCCATGGAGACTTCTAGTTACTTAGGTGCTTCCAAGTTTAAGTTTCTTGGAGGGAACTTACATTAACAGACAAACTTATAATATCATTGTTTAGGGTACTGTTAAAAATTCATGATCGGAGACTTTAAATTTATGATGAAGTGTCAAGAAGTGAAAGTGAACTCTCTGCCTACTTGGCCTGGCAATGGAGGCCTGTTTGCTGTCTATGGTGAACGTATTCTGCTTTGTAAGCTTTCTTATTCTGTGATAAACCTATCTTTCTCTTTCTCAATAAACTGTTTCATTCTTGCCTTAAAAAAAAAGAAGTCATCTAAATAGAAAAAAATTAACTAATGAAGTGATGTCAGATAAAAATTTGTCACTCAAACATTCTTCTAACAGGAGTCTTTTATCCCCACTCAGGTTCTCAAAATCTTTCAGGGAGAATCACAGGAAAAGATACTGATAAATAATCTGTAAAACATCTAGAGAATAAAATCCTGAAAAAGACAAATCCAGAAGGACAAGAATATTTAAAAAATGAAGAAAAAGCCAATAAAGCCTTTTGTGTATATATTTTTTTTGGGGGGGGGGGCAAAGTCTTACTATGTCGTCCTTGGTAGACTGTGTGGCATCACAGCTCATAGCAACCTCAAACTCTTGGGCTTAAGTGATTCTCTTGCCTCAGCCTCCCAAGTAGCTGGGACTATGGGTACCCAACACATTGCCTGGCTTTTTTTGTTGTTGTTGTCATTGTTGTTTTGCAGGCCTGGGCCGGTTCGAACCCACCAGCCCCCGTGTATGTGGCTGGCACCCCAACCGCTGAGCTACGGGCCCAAGCCAGACTTTTGTATATTTTTAAATGACCCTTTTTTGTATTGTGTAAGTTATTCATTAGCCTTGACTATAATTTTGTTGTAAAAATTGCTCCTTCTCCCAAAAAAAGATAACACTTGATTCTTTCTTCTAAGACATAGCACGACAGTTGCTATGAGAAGCTAAGTTGTGTTAACTATGAACACATTTTCATAATTTTAGCTTCATTTTACTGACTTATAGTCCCATGATAACCTTTCATTTACAATGAAGTTTTGGTTTCCATTTTAATAGAGATCTATTATTCCGGCATAACAAGGACCTCTTGAACTAAATAGTGTCTATCTTAAAATATACTATCAAAAATGTTTTATATAAATTTGTGAATGCATAGGAATTTAACAAGAAAGTAGGACATTAGCATAATCTTTTACAGCTACCATAAGATAATATATTCTCTCATAAAATATCCCTTGATATCATCAGTGAGAGAATACAGATGGTCCCTGACTTACAACAGTTTGACTTATGATTTCTCAATTTTACAATGGTGCCAAAGCTATATATGTTCTATAGAAACGATACTTTCTTTTTTTTTTTTAATAATTTTATTAAATCATAATTGTGTACATTGGTGCAATCATAGGGCAGAATGTGCTTCATATACAATCGGAAACATTTTGATCGTACTGTGAGAGATAGCCCTCATAGCATTTTCTTAATCACTATAT
>CAUYRH010107483.1:0-12624 GCA_963574655.1 Perodicticus potto | reverse complement strand
AGGGAAAAAAAAATAAAACAAAAAAAGGGAATGGCTGAGTGGTGTGGCGGGCGCCTGTAGTCCCAGCTACTTGGGAGGCGGAGGCAGGAGACTCGCTTGAGCCCAGGAATTGGAGGTTGCTGTGAGCTGTGATGTCACAGCAGTCTCTCCAGGGTGACAGCTTGAGGCTCTGTCTACAAAAAAAAAAAAAAAAAAAAAAGAATCTGGAATGGGAGAAGAGACGAGCCTCTATAGAAAAGAGCCTGGGCTAGAATCCCAACTCTACTGCTGAGTATGGTCTGGAGCAAATTACTTAAGAGTCTACAACTGACAAACAGTAGTTGACATTGAAACGAGATCATGTGTGTAAAGTCTCCAGTACGCAGTAAGGGCTCTCTAAATGACAAAACCCTTTCAATAATTTGAGGTTACAATTTGGTCTTTTATTATAGCAAATTATAATAAGCAAGTTCTTTCCAGGATGTGGCTACATCAGCCAGCAAATCAAATTTATGGGTAAGAAAAAGTGATCACTAGGAAATATGTTTTCCCAAGTTAGGTAGATATGTTAGAAACACATGAGAGATGCAGTTCAGACAGCTTGCACTGAGGAGTGCTGCCCACTTGCCCATCCTGTCGCTTTTCCATGCATAGTGCATACTTCATGGCACATGCTAGTGCTGGGCTTGCCCGGGTAAATGAGTCACAGTTCTCGCACTCAAAATGCCCATAGTTTCACCAAGAGACAAATGGACAGGCAGTTAAAAAACAAAAGATCCGTGATTAGACATGCACAGGGTATGTTAAGAGTACTGTGCTGTGGAGAGGCACTTAATTTGGAGAGTGTAGTAGAGCTTGAGGAAAGGAAAGGCTTTGTGGAGAGGCCTGTGCATGGGTGGGATCTGAAAGGATGAATAAGAGCACAGAAAGGCAAAATGAGGTATTCTCATGTCCTAGCTGCTTGGGAGGCTGAGGCAGGAGGAGCACCAGAACCCAGGTTACAAGTAAAAGCAGGAATGCAAGCGCTTGGAGACCAAGTATGATCAGAGGACAAAAAAGTAGTCTGGAGGAGACAGGGAAGGCTTCCTGAAGGAAATAAGGATGAATCAGGCCCCGAAGACGAGACTTTTTGGCGATGGTATCAGTAGAGGAACAAGCCTTCTGGTTTCCAGCAGGAAGTATTATAAATTATGAGACCTGCATTGAACTAGTTGTCAGCTAGCTGTGAAGTTGCATTGCAATGCTTTTTTCACATTAGTAGTTCTCCATTCTAGCTGCACTTTAGAATCACTCAGAAAGCATTAAATACTACTGATGGAGGCTACATGCAGTGGCTCACACCTGTGATTCTAGCACTCTGGGAGGCCAAGGCAGGAAGATTGCTTAAGCTCAGGAGTTTGAGACCAGCCTGAGCAAGAGTGAAACCCCATGTCTATTAAAAATAAGAAAGTTAGGTTCGGCGCCTGTGGCTCAAGCGGCTAAGGTGCCAGCCACATATACCTGAGCTGGTGGTTTTGAATCCAGCCTGGGCTCGCCAAACAATGATGGCTACAACAACAACAACAAAATAGCCAGGCATTGTGGCGGGTGCCTGTAGTCCCAGCTACTTGGGAGGCAGAGGCAGGAGAATCGCTTGAGCCCAGGAGTTGGAGGTTGCTATGAGCTATGATGCCACAGTGCTCTACCCAGGGTGATAGCTTGAGACTGTCTCAAAAAAAACAAAACAATTGGAAAGTTATTCAGCGTTGTGGCAGGTGCCCGCAGTCCCACCTACTTGGGCGGCTGAGGCAGGAGAGTTGCTTAAACCCAGGAGTTTGGGGTTGCTATGAGCTAGGCTGGCACCATGGTATTCTAGCCTGGGGCAACAGAAGCTCTGTCTTACAAAGAAAAAAAAGAAAGAAAGAAAACGTTTCGTTGGGCTTATGGCTATAATTCCAGCAATTTGGGAGGCCAAGGCAGGACAATTGCTTGAGCCCAGGAATTTGAGAAAGCCTGAACAACATAGTTAGACCCTGTCTCTATAAAAATTTAAAAAAAAAGAAATAGCCACATATGATGGTGTTGTGCCTGTGGTCCCAGTTACTTGGGAAGCTGATATAGGAGGATCACGTGGGCACAGGAGTTCAAGGCTACAGTGAGCTATGATGGTGCCATTGCACTCTTCCTGGGCAACAGAGCAAGACTTTGTCTCTAAATTAAAAAAAAAAAAATACTCATGAACAGGCCTCAGCCTACACCAATTAAGTTAGAATCCTGAGAGGAGTAGGGCCCATGGGTACTAATATTTAAGAGCTCATAGGTGATTCTGATGTGTAGTCAGTGATTCTAAAGAAAATCACTGTTTTACTTTGTAACTGAAAAAGGTTTACTGACCAACCGAGCATAAGTGAGATTGCAGATTGTAGGCAGGTTATTTAAAGATCATTGCTAGATTCTATCCTGAACATTCTTGCTGAAGAACAGAGGTTTTTCTACATGTAGGACTAAACAGTGTGGGTACCTTACAGGTAGGGAGGTGGGAAACTATCTGCCTCATTGTGGGACAGCTCCAGTGGTTTGAAAGTGCCATCCAGTCCAGCTACCATACTCTGAAAACATCCTGTGTTCTGGGCACTGTTTTAGGTGCTAGAGATGTAGTGGTAACCATGCCTCAGGGATTTCATGACATTATATTCTCTGTTAAATAATCTATATGTGCTCATTGCTTCATTTGATTAGCCTTAAAAAGCTAATATTATAATATTATAACATTATATATGTTACATATGTTTAATATATCTTTAAAGCAGACCTTCCAGAACTCCTTTCAGTAATACGTTTGTTAGCCTAATCCAGGTTACTGTATTATATCTTATTAAGTAATGAGGTAAGAGGAGGTAGGATTTTTTAGTTGCTCTGAAATTCAGAATATAATTGATAACTGGCATTTTCCTACTCTCACCTACCAGATTTCTGAGCCCCATTCTTGGGAGTGGTAGAGGAATGAATGCAGACTTCTAGCAGCTGTTTCTTGGAGGAGTCAAGGCCTTTCACCAAGGGCAGTTTTGCTGAGAATTCCAGGAGATTCTGTACCCTTTGTCATTTGTTTTCCATCCTCATTACTGTTTTAGCCTCCTTTTTAGAAAATGAAGCCTAAGTACTTGTCTTTAAAGATAGTAAGGAACAGGAAACTGGGATACCTCACCTTTCTGCTGCAGTGGGTTTGGGCACGTGGAGCCTGGAGATAAAGTGGGGAGTAGCAGCTTTAAGAAATATGGGTAATGGGTGGCGCCTGTGGCTCAAGGGAGTAGGGCGCCGGCCCCATATGCCAGAGGTGGCAGGTTCAAACCCAGCCCCAGCCAAAAACTGCAAAAAAAAAAAAAAAGAAATATGGGTAAAATTGGGAGGCAAGCTCCAAGACTTAAGGAAAGGTGAGAAAAGATTATAGGTAAGTGGGCCGAGAACATGCCACCCACAGTTTTAAAAGTTGGAAGACCTGGGCCGGGTGTGGTAGCTCACATCTGTAATCCTAGCACTTTGGGAGGCTGAGGCAGGTGGATTACCTGAGCTCAGGAGTTCTAGATCAGCCTGAGCAAGAGTCAGAACCTGTCTTTAAAATTTGTTTTGGGTGCCTATAGTCCCAGCTACTTGGGAGGCTGAGGCAAGAGGATCTCTTGAGCCCAAGAGTTTGAGGTTGCTGTGAGCTGTGACACCAAGGCACTCCAGGGTAACAAAGTGAGACTCTTGTCTCAAAAAAAAGTTGAAAGACCTGTGTGGTACCCTACTTTGCCTTTACATTTATGTAGACCAGGTCCTGTCTGGTCCTGAGATAACTTCCTTTGTTCCTCTAAGTTCATCGGTGCACAGTGCAGTGTAATAGGCCCTATACACAGGTAGCCAGGAGCTCTCACTCCTGTGAGATTTGAAGATGTGGTCAGTGATTGGAACAGACTTTTCATTGAGGACTCTTTGTACAGAAGGAGACAGATAAATGACATCCTAGCTGCTTGAAATCCAGTGGGCTGAATACAGTTACAAAATAGCTCTTAATAGGTAGTAGATGGTAAAGGATGCTGGGCCGTGATATGATTCAGAGCCAGGGAGGGAGAATCATTCTGATGGGAATGCCTGGAAAGGCTTTTTTTTTTTTTTTTTTTGTGAGACAGAGTCTCACTTTGTTACCCTTTGTAGAGTACCATGGTGTTACAGCTCACAGCACCTCCAGCTCTTGGGCTTAGGCGATTCTCTTGCCTTCCTCTTGAGTAGCTAGGACTACAGGCCCCCGCCACAACGCCCAGCTATTTTTGCAGTTTGACTGGGGCCAGGTTCAAACTTGCCACCCTCGGTATATGGGGCCGGCGCCCTACTCACGGAGCCATAGGCGCCGCCCGCCTGGAAAGGCTTTTCAAGGTCAGAATTAATGCCACATAGTCTTACTTGGCCTTCTGATACAGAGTCACTCTGTTCCTATCACTCATTCACCATGAATTCAGGAAGTGTACACTGTCTTGTGTTGGGGCAGGGAGTATACAGTGTTGACCTCCCTTCAAGAAGCAGTCTTTAACCCTATGAAGGCCGATGTCATCTTTCTTCTCCTATCTTGGGGATCATGACAGATGTCACCCTCAATTTTGCTAAAAGCTCATCTGTCTTGGCTGGGTGTGGTGGCTCTTGCCTATAATCCTAGCACTCTGGGAGGCCCACGCTTAGCACTCTGGATTGCTTGAGCTTAGGAGTTCAAGACTAGCCTGAGCAAGAGAGAGACCCCATCTCTAAAAATAGTCGGGCGTTGTGGCAGGCACCTGTAGTCTCAGCTACTCGGGAGGCTGAAGCAAGAGAATCACTTGAGCCCAAGAGTTTAAGGTTGCTGTGAGCTATGACACCATGACACTCAACCTCAGGGCAACTGAGTGAAACTCTTGCCTGAAAAAAGAAAAAAGCTCATCTCTTTTCTGCCTGTTTTTCTCATTTCTATTACCTCTTAGGTCTTATATCCAGATGGCCAGGCTCAGATGATCCACCCCAAGCCGGCAGACTTCCGGAATCCTGGCCCAGGGCGGCATCGGCTCATCACTCAGGTGTACCTCTCTCATACTGCCTGGACAGGTAAGGGGTTAGGGCACCAGGGTGAGCAGGAAGATATGCTCTTGGGGACCATGGCTACCCTTTATCATTTGGCTTCACAGTTTGGAAAAATACTTGTTGAATAAGGATTAGTAAGGAGTGAACTTGATTACTTAAGAAGTTTATAAGCTCAAACTGGGTACATTTGGACTAATTTGCTACACTGCCTTGATTGCATGAGGAATAAGATTCTGTCAGAAGATACACAGGAGATTATAATAGAATGTAGTCTCTGGGGAAGAGCCCTGTTTGGATGCCACACACCTATTTTCTTGTCCTAACTTTGCCACTGACTTGCTGTGTGACCTTGGTCACTCTCCCTTTCTGAATCTTTTTCCTTACCTTCAAAATGAAGATAATTCTTTTTTTTTTTTTGAGACAGAGCCTCAAGCTGTCACCCTGGATAGAGTGCTCTGGCATCACAGCTCACAGCAACCTCCAATTCCTGGGCTCAAACGAGTCTCCTGCCTCCACCTCCCAAGTAGCTGGGACTACAGGCGCCCGCCACAACGCCCAGCCATTTTTTGGTTGCAACCATCATTGTTGTTTGGCGGGCCCAGGCTGGATTCGAACCCACCAGCTCAGATGTACGTGGCTGGCGCCTTAGCCCGTTGAGCCACAGGCGCCAAACCGAAGATAATTCTTAATCTAAAAATTAGTTGTGACGATTTTTAGTCCATAAGAATTCAATGGGAAAATACAAGTGCAACAGACAGTACATTTCAAGTCTGTAATACTGCTTTGGAAAACTTTTTAAAAGACCCAGTCTGAAAAAAAAAAAAAAAGAAAAAGAAAAGACCCAGTCTGTAGAAACTAAAGTGTGGGGCACAATTGGCCTCAATAGTGTTTCCTAAGTCATTGAAATCGATTCAGGACCATAGCTGTTAGTGAAGGTGTTTAGTGCTACCAAATTTGACTTATTTTAGAAATAGGGGAATTTTCTTTTGCTCTGTGTTTTTTTTTTTTTTTTTTTTTGAGACAGAGTCTCAAGCTGTCACCCTGGGTAGAGTGCCGTTGAGTCATAGCTCACAGCAACCTCTAACTCAGGCTCAACGGATCCTCTTGCCTCAGTTTTTCTATTTTTAGTAGAGACAGGGTCTTGCTTTTGCTCAGGCTGATCTCGAACTCATGAGCTCAAACAATCCACCCATGTTGGCCTCCCGGAGTGCTAGGATTACAGGCGCAAGCTACCGTGCCCGGCCTGCTCTGTGTTTTTAAATATATAAACATTTTTTTAGTGCCACTATTAATTGTTTCTCTCTGTCAAGGATATTAGATGGGCACTGATTACTTTCTAATGCTTTCACAAGAAGGAAGTGGTGATTTGAATGTTGGGGAAGCCCTCGTGGGGTTCTAGTCACCCTGGGATTTGACTTAGTTGTAGGAGCAACCCGTGTTGCTTTTACCCAGGGTCTGCTTTCCTGAACATCCCATTGCATATCCTTGCTTCCTGGCATGTTTTTGCACCACATGCCAAAGTATTAGCCCCACAGGAAATTAGATTCCCTATTCTGATATCTGCTGATGAAGGGGCTTAGATATGGGCAGGGAAATGCTGTGGGACAGCTTTATTATAGGAGGCACAAGGATTAGGGAAATAAGTCATAGCATGTTGAGCTCAAAAGAATGTGAAATGTCTTGAGAAGGCTACTGACTTGCCCTTGGTCACACACCACGTCATTGCCAGAATGAGAACCCAGTCTGTCCTCTGCCAAGTTCAAGATTCTTGCCACTAGGCTGATTTCCTCTCAGGGAATCTTTGTTCATTGCAGACCTTGTTTTTTTTGTATAGTCAGGCTGTCCTGAATTATAACTTACTAAGAATTACAACTTACTAAGAATTTTAACTTACTAAGGATCACCTCCTTTGAGAACGTGCTACCCAGTTACTATTACAAATCCTTGTTTTAATTTTCTGCATAGCACTAGTAGTGTCAGATGTTTTCTCGCCTAAGTGTTTACTGACTTTCTCTCATTAGAATGTAGCCTCCACTAGAGCAGGACACATGCTCATATTTGCCTCTCTATCCCCAGTGCTTCTATATCCTGTATCTCTAGTGCCTGACATGTAGTAGGCACTAAACAAATAATGAAAACTGAATACAAGATTATATTCGGTTTGTAAGTATGCAATAAAAACTAAAAATCTAATCTGTAGACCAACTCTGTGGTGGAAATTCTGTTCTCTTTTTTTTTAAGAGACAGAGTCTCACTTTGTCACCCTGCGTAGAGTGCCGTGACGTCATAGCTCACAGCAACCTCACACTCCTGTGCTCAAGCAATTCTCTTGCCTCACCTCCAAAGTAGCTGGGACTATAGGCGCCTGCAACAATGCCGGGCTATTTTTAGAGACAAGGTCTCCCTCTGGCTCAGGCTGGTCTCAAACCTGTGAGCTCAGGCAAGCTACCCACCTCGGCCTCCCAGAGTGCTCAGATAACAAGCATGAGCCCCAACACCGGGCATGTTTGCCCTTTTTGATCTAGATCCCTTCAGAATTCTTAGCTTTGGGCTTATCTTCAATATGCCCACCTTTTGCTCCAGTCGAATTAAATTAAGGAGGAATCCTAAGCTCACTGTCTTCCTGACCTTTGCACTTGCCTTTAGGTTTTCTGAAATCCTCTCCCCTTCTCTACAGAAGCCATGTGGTTAATAGAAAGATTAATCGCTTTAGCTTATGAACTGGACTCAAAGATTCTGTAACAGGTGTGGATTTGGGCAGTCACTTAGAAACTCTCTGAGCCTTGGGACTTTTTCCAAGATTTTAAGTCTTTCTTTCATGGTGAGATGGGGTATGAACTCTTGGGGCTATGTGCTTGGCACAGGGTGGGGTTCTATCCCAAAGCCTTCCTATATTCCCTCTGCAGTACTTCTGAGAGACTTGATCAGGGCGTACTCTGCACTCCACTGCAGTTGTCACTGTCTCTTTCTCTTCAACCAAACAGCCAGCAACTTGAGGGGAGGCCTCATCTACCCTTGCTAGCCCTGTCACATAGACACTAGAGCAGTATAATAAAATGTAAATGTAAGAATGGTTTTCTGACATGATTTTAGGTTCTGAAACATGTTCCTTCTCACTAGTGAGGAATTTTAGCAGAACCATTTTCTTTTTTTTTTTTTTTTTTTGACACAGAGCCTTAAGCTGTCACCCTGGATAGAGTGCCGTGGCATCAGAACTCACAGCAACCTCCAATTCCCGGGCTCAAGCAAGTCTCTTGCCTCTGCCTCCCAAGTAGCTGGGACTGCAGGCGCCCGCCACAACGCCCGGCCATTTTTTGGTTGCAGCCGTCATTGTTGTTTGGCGGGCCCGGGCTGGATTCGAACCCGCCAGCTCAGGTGTATGTGGCTGGCGCCTTAGCTCGTTGAGCCACAGGTGCCGAGCCAGCAGAACCATTTTATTTTCTTTTTTTTTTTTTTTTTTTTTTTTTTTTGAGACAGAGTCTTAAGTTATCACCCTGGATAGAGTGCTGTGGCATCATAGCTCACAGCAACCTCAAATTCCTGGGTTCAAGCGAGTCTCTTGCCTCAGTCTCCCAATTAGCTGGTACTACAGGCGCCCACCACAACGCCCGGCCATTTTTTGGTTGCAACCGTCACTACTGTTTGGCGGGCTCAGGCTGGATTTGAACCCGCCAGCTCAGGTGTATGTGGCTGGCGCCTTAGTCCGTTGAGCCACAGGCACCGAGCCAGAACCATTTTCTATTTGAAGTTTCTTTCTCCATTAAGAAAGCAGAGTCGGCTCGGCAAAGACAAAGGGTGAACTCAAAAATGTTCTTCTCAGAGGCCTTTTGGCCTCAGGTGCATGTGGCCTATTCCAGGACCCAGATAAGTGGCTCTTCCTGTGTAATTCAATCTCAAGCCTTGAAGTTGCATGTACCATAGACTCTGCTTTCTTTTTTTTTTTTTTTTTTTTGAGACAGAGCCTCAAGCTGTCACCCTGGTAGAGTACTGTGGCGTCATAGCTCATAGCAACCTCCAAACCTCCAATTCCTGGGCTCAAGAGAGTCTCTTGCCTCTGCCTCCCAAGTAGATGGGACTACAGGCGCCCGCCACAACGCCTGGCCATTTTTTTTTTGGTTGCAGCCGTCATTGTTGTTTGGCGGGCCCGGGCTGGATTCGAACCCACCAGCTCAGGTGTACGTGACTAGCGCTTTAGCCGGTTGAGCCACAGGAGCCGAGCTGACTCTGCTTTCTTAATGGAGAAAGAAACTTCAAATAGAAAATGGTTCTGCTGGCTCGGCGCCTGTGGCTCAACGGGCTAAGGCACCAGCCACATACACCTGAGCTGGCGAGCTCGAATCCAGCCCGGGCCGCCAAACAACAATGATGGCTGCAACCAAAAAATGGCCGGGCGTTGTGGCGGGCGCCTGTAATCCCAGCTACTTGGGAGGCAGAGGCAAGAGACTTGCTTGAGCCCGGGAATTGGATGTTGCTGTGAGCTGTGATGTCACGGCACTCTATCCAGGGTGACAGCTTGAGGCTCTGTCTCAAAAAAAAAAAAAACACAGAAAGCAGAGTCTATGGTACATGCAACCTCAAGGCTTGAGATTGAATTACACAGGAAGAGCCACTTATCTGAGTCCTGGAATAGGCCACATGCACCTGAGGCCAAAAGGCCTCTGAGAAGAACGTTTTTGAGTTCACCCTTTGTCTCAATAGCCATGCTCTGAGCTGTAGGGAGCCCACAGAGGCCCAAGGAGGTGGTGGCAGAGGAGTATCACATCCAGGGGATCAGAGTCAGCCTCACAGAATTGAGGCTGGGGAAGTATTTTTCTTCAGTGAAGGGAAGGCTGCAGATAGATGAAGAAATGTTCTTGAAACCCTACTGCTTCCTTTTTGATTTTGCTTTTAGTTGACATTTCCTCTTAGTTTCTAATAGTTGCCTACTGATACAGGATTTCTTTTGTCTTTTTTCCAGAACCATGTCAGGTGGAAGTGAGGCTCCTTCTGGCCTACAACTCCAATGCCCGCATTCCCAAATTCTCTTGGATCGAGGGTGGTGAGGTGTCACCCCAGGTGGAAACCAGTATCGAGGGCACCATCCCCTTTAGCAAGCCTGTAAAAGTTTACATAATGCCCAAACCTGCAAGGCGCTGAGGCAAAAGCAGTCTGTACAGCCACGGACTAGAAGGTCCTTCCTAGGTATCAGAATGAGCCACAGCCTAGAGTATTTCACCTGGAAATGGTGTGTAGACCAAAGGAGTGTGGACCCTTATAGTCCCATCCAGTATCAAACATAGGATAAATTATATTAAAAAATAAAAAACTGCCAGGGGTAGAGACTTGTGCCTGTCATTCCAGCTATTCAGAAGGCTGACCTGGGAAGATTGCTTGAGACTGTAAGTTCTAGACTAGTCCAAGCACTATAGCAAGACTCATCTCTAAAGAAAATTAAAAAATTAGCCAAGAGTGGTGGCAGGGGCCTGTAATCCCAGTTCCCCAGGAAGCTGAGGTGGGAGGATCACCTAAACCCAGGAGTTGACAGCTGTGGTAAACCACGATTGTGCCACTGGACTCCAGCTTGGACAACAGAGTAAGACCTGTCTCTTAGAAAAGAAAAATTCAAAAATCTTCAAGTCTATCCCCCCAGTTCCTCTTCCCACAAATAAAGGTGAGAAAACACCAAGCTGTTGTAGTTCCTGGTCCTTTAAGAGATTGGTGTAGTTACAGTGTCAGCATTTATACCACATGCTTACATGCTGTTCCTCAGGTGTGAAACACAAAGATCCAGTTTCCCAGCTACCTCCAAAGAAGCAATTATTTGAGCCATAATCTTTTTTTTAAAGTGATAGTCTGTTTTCCAGCGCTAACTCCAACACAGCTTTACCATCCACAGTTCTGGAGGACTTTAGAAGCTGTTACCTTGCTGATAGGCCTCTTCTCTGACTTCAGCAGTAGCTGGGTCCAGGACTGACTGAGTAGCCAGAGAATGAATAATTTTCATTCTTGAGGGAGATTCTTCATCTTGCCTGCCTTTATTCTTAGAACTCTATGGCTGTTAACAAAATAATAGAGAAGAGCCATAGTGTAGAAAAGAAATCAGAATTATGAAAAAGAGGGATTCAGTATAAGAAATGAAGTCATTTCCTGCTATATCTCTGACGAGCTGGTGCTGCATTTTGGTTAAAGTCACAAATGCAATGTAACAACAGTGCTCCAGAGAGGTCAACCTGTTTGGCAGGGCCTGTGCTATGTGCTTTCCCTGTCATTTAATCCTCACAGTGAGCCTTAGAGATTAATCGTTGGTGGGAAAACTACATGTAAATAGTAGAGTTTGTATTCATTCAAATCCAAGAAGATCCCAAAAGCCTAAGCTGCACCACACCTCAGAAAAGTATATGGAAAAGAGCCTTCAAAACTTCAGCTCTTGGGCAGCACCTGTGGCTCAAAGGAGTAGGGCGCCGGCCCCATATGCCGGAGGTGGTGGGTTCAAACCTAGCCCCAGCCAAAAAAAAAAAAAACTTTAGCTCTCTATACTTTAGAATCCCTTTGATCATATTTGGTACTTAGAGAACTTTTTGACTTTTGGTTTATGTACTTTTGCCTGACATTGTTATAAGCCCTTTATGTTAATTAACTTAGTTAATGCTCACAACCACCCTATGAAGTAGGCACTGTTATTTTCATTTTGTGAAAAGGGAACTGAAGTTCGGAGAACTTAAGTAATTTGCTCTGCATCACGCAACTTCTAAATGACAGATCTGGGATTTGAATCCAGGCAAGCTGCCTCCAGGAAGCTATGACTATTACAGAAGGACTAGGGGAAGAAAGATTACTTGCAGGGAGCTGACTTTTCTAGTGTGCTCACCTGTTTTGTATGTCTCAAGGATGTACAAAAGCCCACTGGTGAGCTCTAACATGTCTATAGCAGAGATGCCCTGAAGAAGATAAATGAAGCTTGTAGGCAGGCTGAATCATGCCATGGTCCAGACAAAAACACCTGATGGTGACTGCTGGATTGGAGTGTAGATGAAAACATTAATACCCACAGCTGCTGACTGAGCCTGTCACGCTGTAATTGTAGGCCTTCTGAGAGAAGAATATGCTGGATACTTTTCAGATACAGTACACCTTTTAATAAAAATCCTTCCAAGTTATCCCCCATTTTATTTTCTTATTTTTGTTTATTTTTTTTTATTTCAGATTAATGTAAGTGTACATATGATTAGGTTACATTGTTTCCATTTATTAGGTAAAGTCCAAGTGGTAGCAGAGCCCTTCCCCCAGAAGGTGTGCCACGTACCCCTACATTTTACCAGATAAGTGAAAGCTTACTAAGCCCCCTTGAATTTAAATTTGTTCATCTCTCGTGAGGTGTGTTCATCTACTAGTTTCATGTTAGTATTGAGTACATTGGATGCTTGCTTGTCCATTCTTTTTTTTTTTGTTTGTTTGTTTTTTTTTTAGAAATCTTGAAAATGTAATTCAACAAAACACCAAAAAGATATTAAATGCCTACTATGACCAAGACATACAGCATAGAAACAAGACACCTAGTGACCGCCTCACAGGCTCATGGGAGAAGCAAGCCCAGCAATTATACTG